>KI422531.1:61575-91628 GCA_000473375.1 Anopheles culicifacies | reverse complement strand
TACAAGTAAAAAGACGAAACCAACGTTTACTAGCTTATTGGATATAAAAGTAAACAATTTTGAAACCATCACGCCGATACCGATAGCATCAGAAAACAGATTATCTAAGGATGACCTGAATAAATGCATACGAACAAATCACTTGTCAGAATTTGAGAAGGCCAATCTTTTCAATACAATTTTGGAAAATCAAAAGGTTATTTTGAATGCAGGAGAAAAATTTACAGCCACTCCAGAAATAAAACACAAAATTCCTACAATAGATAACCAACCAGTTTACACCAAAACGTATTCCCTTTGTCATTTAAGAAAGATGTTGAGGAGCAAATTAATGAACTTCTCAAGAATGCAGTGGCGGATCAAAGTCGTAGGGGGCCCCGAGCGCTTTGGTTGTGGAGGCCCTTGTATAGTAGGCTCGCTCACGCCGTAATTTGGAAAGGAAATAAATATGTTCTAAGATCGAATTGGACTCATTATTATATATTTACAAAGCTTGAAGACTCAAAGGGGAAATTCTATACCTCCATTCTTTCTTAATCAACGAATCAACACCAATCGGTGGGTCGAACTAGCAAATGAATCAGCGGTTTCAACGATTCAACACGTATTGGTGGGTTGAGAAAAAAGTGAACAATTAAAGAAGTGGATCAATACATGCGTTGTGCTTCTAAATCCATTCAATTCCGATACATAAATAGAAACAAAAGTAAATGATTTAAATGTCCAAAAACAAAAGGAACAAATCAATTAACATTTCGCTTGAAATAATGTATTTCAAGATAAGGCAACTTTTAAGTTTAATCGCAGTGAATTTTTCAGACAGTAGTTCTGATACAGAAAATTCTAGTTCTGAAAATGCTAAATTTTCTCATCTCATAACTGTGTTCTACGAATCTGATCGTGGGTGGCAAAGCAGCCACACAAAGAGACATAAGCAGCAAGGCAATCCAAGCTAATAACATTACTGGGAAAATATTTATGAATAAAAACAATATTAAACTGCATGTTTACGCGAGTTAGCAACGAGCGTCGATAATCGCTACATCAGCATTGGGAGTGTCGTGCTGTATCCAACGCGACGAGTTACGCTGATGTGACGATCGCTGCAGGGCCGTTTATGGGCCGATTATGGAATCATCGGTAAAGTTCAATAAAGCAGTTAATTTCCAAACACCGAATAGAACAGACTTGTTTATTCTATCCAGAAATAAAAAGTTTTAACTTGCGCAACAACCACGGCAGCACCCGAAGGTGACAACACATGATTCATGTTTTTTTTGTAATCAATCAACTACGATTCACATTACTTTTATAAACTTCAACCCATATCCCTTGTAGAAAATATAAACGAATGATATAAACCAAAACCAAAAAGAATCTCTTTTGATTTTTATATGTTTACGAATGAATTTCAATTAGCAACGGGTAAATCCAAAAAAGTTGAAAATTTAAATAAATAGTAGAATCGATAGTAGAGGACATCTGAAACATTAACTCTGTTCAATGGTTTTAATTACGTAGCAAATTAGCGGCACTCCAAGAATTATTATCCTGAATTATTATAAGAATTATTATAACAATAACTGACTTTAAATTGTACGATGACCTCACAATCTCGTAAATGGCATATGGGTAATGGGTAAAGCGTTGCACATGCGTCCGCCAGAAAGATCGCGGTAATTGATTAGTAGACGACGCAACTGAACCATGAATGATTTACAGAGGACTGCGGCACTTCATAAGTAAATAAGTTAACATACCCGTACACCTGCTCCTGGCGCTGAGGTTCGGTGAAACTTATGGAGAATATGGCCGTAATACGACACCAATTCATTTCCACGGACCGATGATGGAAACACCAGTACATGTTGAATAGCTTCATCCTTTAACAATTTGACGGTCGTCATCTCTTAACACGTGTGACAATATAGTGGTATGGCGAAACTCAAATATTTAAGCATTTCAGCATCAATTGCATGTTGTTGTTAGTTGTATATGTTGTTCAGCTTTAACTAAGAAGCAATAAAAATTAGGTATATTGTCACAAGCAGAATAGTGATTTTGAACTTACTTTTTAGGATTCGTACAATCGGCTAATCAGCTTTCTAAATTTCTTTACAATCAATTGTACATTTTCTCTCGCACAGGTCATTTGCACTGTGCACTGCGATGCGTCAAAAACAAAGCAATATGCAGCTAGAAGTAAATGAAGAAGTACAAGTTAGATTCTATGTATTAATCACATTTTACAAAGAAATTTATTAAATTATTAACAGACAGAATGCTTGTTCTTGTGCAACAATTTGCGGCTACATTGGTATACAAGTTGATTTTTTTATAGAACTGAATTATTTTTTTGAGATTTGGAAACCAACAAAATTTTAAGTGGTAGACCGAAAACGCTCGAATACTGAAAGATACTTTGTTAGGATTTTTATTTACTGACGTAATCAACCTACGTTTCCATAGAGTAAGCCAATCATGCTTCTAAATCGTATTGAAAATTATGCACCAGTTCTGCAAAAATTGAAGCTTCCGATATCTCATAACTAACCAAGCATTTTCATGACGTTTGGAATTTGCAAACAGCTAGGACAGGACTAGGTTTTAAATTCAAAAATGATGCTTCGAATTTCCCGGATCGATTCGGGTGCGAAACATACAATCGATTTCGAGCCATGAATGCAGTGAGTTTGCCACGTTAGAGTCGAATCCGACCCATGGGTTCATACCACTGTAGAACTGTTAGGACCACTTGATGTAATAATTCCGATAAGTTAGCTTTAAGTTAGTATTGAATAAGCAGTCAAAATGAATTTTTCAATTCATGTTAGATTTTAAGGTTCATTCTAATACATAACTTAGCAGTAAATATATTTTAGTACATGATGCAATCAAAGCGTTATTTTTGGTATGCGCATAAAGATCATAAATGTGATTTTGCGCTAGGGGGAATCGTTTTCCGTCTGGAAATTTTGTTTTGCCAATCCTATCATTAGCTGTATTCTATTCTATTTTCGATTTGCACTTGAATTTCTTCTGTAGTTCTGAGCGAATAGGTTAAATAGCTATTGTGTTTATAGTGCCATTGCGTAATGCGAGACAGTTAACATTTTTATCATTGTATGCATAAACTTTGGCAACATTTCTGACTGAAAGCATCTCTGTTTGGGGAACGCTGGTCCTCCGAGTTCTGATCCTCTGCAAACTAGCCACCAGCGCTTTACCATAGACAGAGCATACAACGAAAGGAACGACAGGCAGTTTATTGAATAATACGAGCATTGCGCAGCGTTTACAAACACACACTCACACACAATAAACTCATGCAGGAGACACAGCCGGATTACATCCTATTGCTTTCTCGTTCGGCCTAACTTACAAGTAAAGCCAAAGCGAGAAAGCTTGACGATTTTGCCAACAGTGCAGTTTCCATCCGCGCTTGCGAACAGACCGCTCCTGTGACCAGAACCTGTGACTATAATTTGGATTCAATTAACTTTTGCCTGGATAGGTCATGAAAGTGTTTACATTAACCCCACAACAATCCCGGCTATAGGCCTAAATGATGGCTTTCATAGTTTGCCAGAAAGACTGTAATACGTGCAAGTTATTGGTAGATAACCCAACTCTAACATAAACGATTTGCAGCGGGCTTGTAGCGCAAGCGAAGACCGCTTAGTGGCAGCGCCGCAATACATAAATAAATAAATTAACTTACCCAAACATCTGGTGCTGAAAATCAACGAAGCTAACGCTAAATCAACGTTGTGTGCGTAAAGGATCACCAATGAGTTTGATGGTTGTCATGGTTGATGTTCAATTTCAATGAGAGATGGTTATGGTGGTTTAGCCAAACTCAAATATTTGAGCATTTCAGCATCAATTGTCTGTTTTTCGTAATTGCACATGTTGTTCGGCTTTAACTGTAAACAAATAAAAAATAGGTGTATTGCCACAGACAGAATAGTGATGTCCAACTTACCTATGAGGGCATACACAAATCAATCGTTCGTACTCAACTCAATGCGGCAAGTCAGCTTTCCAGGTTTCTAAACAAGCAAATGAGCAGTTTTTTTTCTGGCGAAGGTCTTTTGCTCTGCACACAGCGATGCAGCAATGACTCCGGTAGCGACGTCTTATTACCGACTAAATCTGTTGTTTACAAAAGCCGTATGCAGAGGTATCTGGAAAGAAATCAACATTATTTTAGCAAAATACGAAACAATACATATTACCCGCGGTATACACACATGATATACACGATAGATTCTATTTACCAACTGCAGATTACAAGCAAATAACATAACTATTGAATTTATAAATCTCACAACAAATATGGGCCGGATGGAACGCTTGTAACAGTGCCGTTTCTCTGAAACATTGAGTATAGGGTTAAGGCGGCAATTTGAAGCTACCGAAATGACAGCTCGATTTCCGAAAAACTATAGCAATGTTTACACGTGCCTGAGCTCTCAAACCGCATTCGGAAATGGAGAAGAAGTTTATGCAACACTTCCGTTCCACGATATTTTAGCTTTCACAATACGAATGTCATAGATAATAGCAGAGTTTCCTATTTACCATCTTCGAAGCCATCTCAGAATTAAATAAATTATTTCATTAATTTCTAAACGGTCAAAAGGCGAATGGCTGAAATATTTCAAGCCATTCAAAATGGTGAAATGCAATAAAAACGCTCGCGGTACAGAGCGCCCGCAACATACGAGAGCAATTGTATATGTGTGTGTCTAAATATCGAAATTCTAAAACTGTCCTTCACTTTACCTCGTCCAAATTGCTTAATTAGTCGCATTTTTGTTCTGTATTGTATTTTGTCCTTTTGTTCGAGTTTCTGCTGCACTTAATCGTGTTCGGCATTTGGAAACATATGTCCCTGCTGCGAAAAAGATACGAAATATGCAGAAAAATAATACACTCTCGCCGTCAATGTACACTTGCTACAAAAGCGAAACAGCATATTTTGTCCAAAGCCGCACAATAAAAATGAACTGCAGTAATTTCAATCAAAACAATTTGTCATGTTCCGAGAACCGAATGGCAGCCATCGTTCAAATTTGACAATCTCGCCAGCTTTGACATCTCATGCTCCCGCTGCATTTGCACAGACCATCGGGTAACGCTCACACAGAGAAACAGGGAACAGAAGATTCTCGAACATTCGGATGAGAAGAAAAAACAAACGTCGATCTAGCGAAGAAAAACGTGTCTCAACACTATTGCGACTGTGAGCTGTGTTTAGCGAACAAAGCATCTGCGATATCAATTGGACGCGAAGGATTACATTTGCTCAGGGATAGTCACATAATCGGTGTGTGTTTGGCGAGTTAGTGCTACAGAACTATCACGTTTCATCTCGACCGGGTGTTTCTAACCCCTTCGTACAACAGAACAATTCGTGAAATCGTTATTGGACATAGACAAACCGTATTGTGAAAATGGCCACTCAAGAAAACAAGCAGCTGGCACTAAAGGAAAAAGATCTCGGCAATACGGCGTACAAAAAGAAAGAATTCGAAACGGCACTTCAGCACTACCGCACGGCTCTGACGCATGATCCGACGGACATAACATTCCACAACAATATTGCGGCAGTATATTTCGAACAGAAGGAGTTCAAAAAATGTATCGAGGAGTGTGAAAAGGCCGTTGAGGTAGGTCGTGAAAACCGGGCGGACTATAAGCTTATCGCGAAGGCGTTCACCCGTACCGGCAATGCGTACCGCAAGCTGGAGGACTACAAATCTGCCAAGACGTATTTCGAAAAGTCACTCTCGGAGCATCGGACGCCCGAGGTGAAGTCGTTACTTAGCGACACGGAGAAAAAGATCAAGGAGATGGAGAGACTAGCCTATATCGATCCGGCCAAGGCAGAGGAAGAGAAGGAGAAGGGTAACGATTATTTCAAGCAGGGTGACTACAGCACAGCCGTAAAGCACTACTCCGAAGCGATTAAGCGCAATCCGGACGATGCGAAACTGTACAGCAATCGTGCAGCCTGCTACACAAAGTTGGCCGCTTTCGATCTGGGTCTCAAGGACTGCGAAACGTGCTGCAGACTGGATGAAACCTTCATCAAAGGCTGGATTCGTAAGGGCAAGATTTTGCAGGTGATGCAGAAATCGTCCGAAGCGCTCACAGCATACCAAAAAGCCTTAGAGATTGATCCGAACAATGCGGAAGCGCTGGAAGGTTACCGAGCATGTACCATGGCTGTCCACGCAGATCCGAAGGAGGTATGGAAGAAGGCCATGCACGATCCGGAAGTGCAACAAATTCTGAAAGATCCGGCAATGCGCGTCATTCTAGAGCAAATGCAAAACGATCCAAAGGCGGTGCAAGAGTGAGTATTGTAAAACACACATTTCGAAGTGGAATGGTTTTACGTAAACATGAAACTCTATACGTTTACCTTTTTCATCATTTTAGGCATCTCAAGAATCCGCAAGTAGCTTCCAAAATCCAGAAATTGCTCGAATCCGGAATCATTCAAATCTACTGAAGACGCTTCTCGAATGTACATCATCGGATGAGTAAAGGCAACAACAGCGGCGTCGTCTCGTTACTCTTCCACCGCCAGTCGAAAATATCCTTTTAGAGTAAAACTAAACGGAGGGAACGAGAGAGATAGTGCAAGCAAATGAAATAGAGAAGGAAATCGTAATGGATGATCGAGAGAGCGAAAGATCGAGAATTTCCCGATGGTGAATTTAAACCGTTGCACCGCTTGCAGCATCAGCCCGTCTTTTCAATGCTTTGTCGCTAAGCCAGTTCCACCTTCTCTGATTTAGTTTAGTGCCCATCTCGTTTTGATTTCCGGAACCCGAGGTTCAACCATATTAAATCATACATTCTAGCCGTGTCGATTTCTACAGGCACCAGTGCTACAGAATGTGTCATGTTTTGTTTTTATGCCAACCGTTTCCTTACTCTGGCACACAGCAAAGCGGCACCATTAAGCTACACCAACTCGATTCACACACTATTTGTAACGCATTCAGAATTGCCTAAGAACAACGGTTAATAATCCGACTAAGCGTTAGGGTACGTCGTAAGCATATAATACTAGTAGTGCCGTAGACATTAAACAAAACAAACGTAGAAAGGCGTGTGCGGCGTGTGCATCAGTTTGCAAGCGCGTGTGTGTGTGGTGACAAGGAACTTGCGAACTAAGTGGTTGATGAATATCGAGCGAAACTGAAAATTGAAAATAAAATATTTCTGCAAACTAAATAACTTTAGCAGTATGATATTAAATACAACAGCGTTTCTTTCTCACTGCATCATTCAATATATCTGAAAAATATGATGTGTGATCTGAGTTATTCAGGTCTGCGACGAAAATATCCATTCAATCGTTGGTGCATAATTAAACGACGTATTAAAAAAAAAACCTTTCCAAGTCTAATTTTAATTTAGAACAAACTACAACGATCTCGAACGTTCCCGAAAGCCTTTCGAGAAAAGAGACAAGAGATGGGGAACCATACTTGGGAGAATCCGGTGTAGTGGACAAATAAATAGGCCAAATTAAAAATATTTACAAAAACATGGACGTACACTTTTATACTACAAAATTGTTATGTCAAAGACCTAAAAGGCATGATCAAATTCCTCATGATTATTTCCTCAACGCATACACAAACAAAAGAATCATACTAGAGGCAAGTTTGTCACCTAATAAATATTAAATAGTATTTTTCTTTATTTTACGACCTTTGAAACATAGTTAGCGCAATAACCTGCATTTGTTAAACGTGTATGTATATAAAGATGAAACGCGTCTGCTTTCACCGCGGAACTACGCTAGTACTTTTTATCACTACTACGCTACAGATGGTATTATCAGGTTGAATGACCATTTGCCTTGTTTTGGGGATGCATATATATGTATATATGTAAAGATATAGTAATAACGTTTTACTTTGTCTTGCTAGAACGCTATGGTACTTGTTTAAACAGTTTTAATTGATATTGAGCTAAAATCATCCAACCAGTACTGGCATAAACGTACATTTGTTCACAACAATTTGTTCATTTGTTTGATACCACACATCTTCATCTACAAACTAGTGTACATGCGCTTCGCTACGCACCATGTGTGCACGTCTATATGGACTACAAAATAACCATCCACAGCAGCTGCATTGCAAACTGTGCAAACTTATAGAAGCGCCGTGACACTAAACCATCACTTCCAGGGTGAAATTCCGAACCCTTCCTTTTCTGGTAGCGGCTAAGAAACGGTCCATCGTCTTCCTTAATGTTGATAACCATTTTCAACATCGCTATAACATGTATAAGCACGTGTAGGAAACGATCGAGAATCAAACAATGCCAGAATAAGGATCACCCGACAGCGTGAATAAGCAAGAGTTGACGCAAATTAAGGCACAATAGATGCACGCACTGCACTAATCTTTTTGATGTAGCTCCTTATATTATTCGCATTAAATCACACAGACTGTTCATCGATATCTAACTTAGACAATGAAAAGCACTTTTGAGTTTATTACATGTTTCGTTCGGTTCCGTTCACTCCACACGGGAGTTCAACATATTGATTTGAAATACCGCCGTAGTTTTACTCACATCTCTCACCATCGTTTAGTTCTTCTACACAACGTTAAATGTGCGGTGCAAACGAATTTATGCTTGCTTGTGGATAGGTAAAGCATAACAGAACATGAAGAAACGTACGCTTAACGTATATATGTAACTTTGCGATAAAACATTGTTCTAGACACTCTCACAGACATTGGTAGCAATGTAGACAAATAAAATAAGCAGCTTCAGATATTTACTATAATTTGTTAAGCTTTCCCTTCGCTCTCTCTCTCTCTCTCTCTCTCCTCACTCTCTCTCTCTTTCTCTCTGTTTCGCATTTCAAACATTTCTACCATCTGCTGTTCTACAATCATTGTTTTTTGGATTTAAATCGTTTGCTAACTCCACTAATTTTATATATATTAGAAGGCGAATGTTTCATCTCCAAACACATGTTCACATTTGTTTGGTATCACTTACAAGATTTAGACCTTTGTCCAGGAAGTGTATTGATCAATGGATAGAAATCAAATTTGTTTTGTTTTGTTTGTCTTCTTACTTTCTAGCATTGTTTTTCCTTGCGTCCATCGACATATCGCCATCATTTCTCAAGATAGATGATAATAGATTTCCTCAGTGATAGTAAAACGGCATCGGAGAGTTTATAGGGATGAAAATATTTTCTTTTAAAACCAATGCCCAATAGTGCTACACTTTTTTCATTCAGCAATATGTATCTGTATATATATTTTTTTTTGTTTAAGAGTAAACTTTCTTTACTGCAACTCACCCCGTCCGCCGTTTTGTTACCGTTATTGGAGCGATAAGTTCAGCTTTGAATAGGTACTGCGCTTGGTGTTGTGGAGCTGGTTTTTTTTTTTGCATGCAGCACATCATTTGATTGATAATTTTCGTCTTGATGTAGATTTCAATTTTTTAAACGTACAACAACACATCTAGGTATGTAACTTCCAATGTTCGTTCTTTGTTTATGTAAGGCCACATAAGCGTTTTCTTTGATTTCGCCCGCGGGCTTTTATTCACCAACTGTTGAGCTGATTCTTGCAACAAGTTTCGACCTTTCAGATCAGTACCATGCTCTTGCTATTCCGTATAATTGCACCCAAGCAACATGGAGGTGCTGGACGCCAGTTTTGAACAGTGGCTGTACAAAGAAAAAGGCAAATTATCTTTCGTAAATGTATTCCATTGAGCACGTGTCATTTTGATTCTTACGTTCAATTGAAGACCATATCGTTTTGATTACCACTCACTCGTATATCCCGCGTGCAATAGTCTTTGAGAAGAGTAAAAACTATCAATTTTAAAACGTTCTGTGTGCTGTATTGGACAAGCTTTAATTCGATTTGTTCGCTATTTCTGTTCATCGCTGAACGTGGCGCATGGAACATACTAGAGCTAGGGGAGAGATTATGAGGACACAGGACAAAGGCTTAAAATTTAGCATTAATACTTCTGTACTTTATCACTTTTCTTGTATGTGTCACGAGTTGTAAGAATAAAATATTTCACACGTTTGCTTCTCTTATTTCATCTGTTTTTTTACAACCATTAGTATTCATACGCATTTTTATACGTTGCATAGTTTGCGATTTTCGGAACTGTTGTTGCATAGTTTAAAGAATTTATCGTAAAGAATTCGTTTTTATTATTGATCTTTAATCAACAAAGAATGGGTTTGTTCGATTTGATCGTTAGTTAGTGCAGCTTTGTTCATTCAATCACTGTCTCCGCTAGAATGTCCACCATTGTAATAAAACTGTGATAGTTCCTATAAAATATAGTCCTTATCTTTGCAAGATGTAGTATAGTAGCAGTGTCCGGCGCTATATATGTTATTCCATACTTTTTGGTGCATTCCTTCGTGAATTAATTTTTGTTTTAAAAATTAACCGAAAATCGCCGCAATTATAGTCAATGGGTAAACACCCGTTACTACTTGCTACAGACAGTGACTGTTCCTCTTTATTGGATAAACCCAGCAGCTGGTGTTTTCATCCGCACGAATATCCCATTTTGAATGGTTCTCAAAATCGGGTTTGCAGAATTTTTACACATTTCTACACAGAATATGCCTGCATATGACTTCCTAACTCTCCCTCCGTCCGTCTCTTCTGGACACAAAGATCTATTTGGTCATGCTTGCTATTTCTCACTAGTTGGATTTATTTTTCACGCAATCAGATAGTCGGGGAAACTACCCGGTTGGATTTTTACCGGTCCTGTCGAAAAACATGCGCCGTTGTCAAACCTCCATGGAGCCGACCATCACAAATCACTGCCACACAAATTCTAGAAGAAAATGAAACCTTGTGCAGTTTAAATGATTTTGTTATCATGCTCTTTTCCAACCATGTCACATAGCATTATGCCTCTATCGTATAGTGAGTAGCCAATCAACGGATTCGCACGCCAAGCTGTGTTTGTTCTTCCCACAGTTTCACCTAACTGTCCCCAATAATATGTCATGGGTTAAATAAAAACATTTGCTTCGAAGCAAATCATATTTAAGGCTAGATTTTGATAAAATCTATATGATGAATGTTTCAGTTAGTTACTCTTTTTAGTCAATTTAAATTAAAATCTATATACATTTCGCATCTGCATGTTGCACGCATCCAGCAGTGTGTGTCGCTTCATTTCAATATTATTTTCGCTACTACTATCTGCTTGAAACAAAATTTAAAGCATTAAAACACTTTCCTCCATATAAAAACCAACAAAGCGTAATAAACACACTCCCAAACATTCTCTTGTAAAATGTATAATTCGCTATCTATACACGACCCCTTATGAGGCTACTCATAAGAAAGGATTATTGGAGTTTCCCGCTGTAGTGCCGGCGGCCTGAAAAATGCAAGAAAACGTAACCGGTTTAAGTAAGTGCTTGAAGAAATTAAATCCTCACACTTCCAAAATTAAACATACCATAAACGGGTTTCCGAAGTTTGCAAAATTATGTACCGGATTGGTGACAACGGGAACGTTGCTCAACATCGAAGCACCGCCGTTTGATGTCCCATTGAACTGTCCTCCCATCAAAACACCATTAGCTACAGTCATTCCGGAATATCCGTTACCATTTGGATGGTAACCTGCCGGGGGAAGATAGTTCATGGCTGCGATCGTACTTCCATTAACAACATTGCCATTGTACAGTTGGGTGCTTGCGCCATGAGCAATACCTCCTTGGTACGGCGATGTAGCATAGAATCCATTCCCATTCGTTGCTGTTTGATGTCGTGCATCTGGTGAAGTACCATTAATGCCACTGATTGGCCAAGCCATTGTTTGTTGTTGTGCATGCTGTTGTTGTTGCTGTTGTTGCGTCTGGAACGGATTAGCCGTTTTGAACGGGTTTGCCGAGGAAGCTAAAACAAAATTGAATAGAATCTTCTAATTTCTGACGGCCATAAGTCTTCTAAGTCTATTCGTGTGCATACTTGGTGTAATGGAATCGTTTATGTTGGCCACATTTCCTAGTCCGTTGGACGTAATTGTGTTGTTATTTGCCTCTGCCTGCTGCTCTAATTTTATCTCCCTGAACTGATTGTCCAGATCCTTCAGAGCAGCGTATCGGTCAACGGACGGCGTTGAATGGATGGACGTGCTGCTATTTTTACCGTTGCTGAGTAATTTACTATCGGAACTGTTCGATCCGATCGGCATCGGAAGACCTACAGATACAAACAAGCATAATTTGTAGATAAAAAAAACATCACATTTCATATAAGACCAAAGCAAACAAGATAATGATCCAAAACAGCAATTATGTATTAGTTAAAGGAATGTTCTTCAAAATACAAACAATAATCATATACACTTATAATGGTGATATCGTATGGTGACAAATGGGTGACGGATGACAGTAACGCTAAGTAACTGTGTTTTCATTAGAAAAAATAAAAAAAAGCAACAAAACAATGCCAAACAACTCAGCTACATGCTCAATAAGGCACACGTGAGAAAGCGGCTTATGATCGATGCCTTGCCAAAATCAATAATCGAAATGTGTAATACATGGACACTATGGCCCCTCTAGCCCTCGCATTCTAAATGGCAACCCGATGTGTCAAACAGCCACTTACTCCACCGGTTTTGATCTGAGTAACATTTCAGTTGGTTCGCTGCTTGATGATGCTGAGGGCTCATCATCTGTTGAGCGCTACTATTGCGGAACCGTTGCTGCTCCTGCTGTTGTTGCTGCTGGTACGACTTAACACGATCATCCGCCGACCAACAACAGTTGTTGTTGCCGAACTGTTGCCAAAAGTTCCACTGTACGGCATCACATTGGGTACTTTCAGTGCTGACATTATTATTCAATTGATTTGTGCTTCCAGCATATCTCGTTGTGTTGAAATCTGGCTGCGTACCGTTACTGTTTCCCCAAGGTAGGATGTGATTTTGATTAGCGTAACCGGATCCGACACCGGAGCCACCGTTGATGAAACCCTCGTTGGTCGCATAACACGTCTCACCGGCGGTGAAAGTGTTACCAAAGCCATAGTTCGTGTGGACCTTGGCATGAGTGTTATCGTCCGGCGAAATACATGTGTAGCCAACACCGCGTACGGACGGTCCAATAGATGCTGAACCCGACGAGGCGGTTGGTGTGCCGGCATTAGATCCCGTGGAATTGCTTCCACAATTATTATTACCCGTTCCAGTATTTGAGTAAAAATTTGCAAACGGATCGGGACCGGTCAAGCTCTGTACGCTGGCCGTGCTACTAACACTTGTCGTAGTGCTGCTGTCAATACTGTTACTGCTGAAGTAGGACTTCATGTTTTCTTATTTTACAACATCCAGTAAATACGCAAATGCCGCAATTAGGAAAATGAAAAATCAAACAAACGTATAACCAACACGTTAACTGTGTATCTAGGTTTCTCATTAATCCCAATATTTTTTTTTTAATTTTATAGTTTCTAAATACTAATAAATTAATTAAAGGACAACGTTTGTAATACCTGCAGAATTGAAGATCGGATTGTGGTCGAAGTCGGCAAAGTTTTCCATCTCCCTTGTAGATGTCTTCTCGCTGTTTCCGTTGTGCAGTGCATACAGCCCACCACCATTGTCGCTATTGTTGTGGCCATTTTTCAAACTACTAGTGCTTCCATAATGACTACCACCGTTGCTAACGTTATTGACGATAGTTGCACTTCCAAAATCTGCTACAAAGTCTGCATCTGGTGTAAACTTATTGGCATTAATGTCACCACTACTTCCCGAGAGACCGGCCGCAGTGCTGCTGTTGAGTAAACCATTCTTCTGATTACGTCCATACGTCGGCGGCAATCCATTGAAGGACGGTTGTTTGATCTTGATGCCATTCTTTCGCTGCAGCACGTGATTCTTTTGTGGTGTTGGCGGCAAAATTTTTGGTGGATCGGCTGAACCAAAAAAGCCTGAATCGTCGGGCGTAAATTGCTGCTGAAATTGTGTACCTACACCCATTGCACCAGGCAATGAAGAGGATGATGAGTTCACGTTGTTCAGTCCATTGCATGAGCCGGAGTTGGTACGATTCAATCGTAGTGTTGCCGGAGGCGTTAGCGTTGGCGTTTTGAGAGGAACTAAACTTTCATTGGCATTCCTACTGCTACCTCCCGAGAGTGACGTCAGCGAGCTCGATGCGTTTGTGGGCAGCGATTTCAGTGGACTAGCGGGCTCCAGGTAATATCTGGAAGGGCACAAAACAAAATGCATTCATACGCAGTCAGAACGCAGTTTAGTAAATCTTCTATCCAATCGGAACAATCTATTAGAAGAGGATTGTCTTCATGGGTCGCTCATTGGAAACCCCGTCACCCTGAAATCACACATGCACACATACCTTTTCCGTTCATATTTGTCTATCATAAAGTCTCGATGCTCCTGCTTGATTGCACGCTTCGGGTCCCAAAGACCCAACCAAGTTCGACTGCAGTTATCATTACCGTTCTGCTTCAAAAATTCGATTTCCTCCTGGGTGAAGGTGGCCATAGAAATCGATTTTACGCGATGTGGCGGTGTAAGTCCCCTTCTGCATGTATACGAAAAGAATAAAAGATGCAAACGTGCTTCATCAGTAATGTTAAACGAAACAATATTTGTAGCTTACATTTACAGTAGTAAATTGGTAGAATAACATTGGAGAATATTATAACTATGACTCATTTTTTAAGATTACCTCCCATTACAAATTATCACACTCGTCATTATATTGTTCCTAAATACTGTATCATGGCTCGATTTTATCGAGATTGTTAAGTATGTTACCAAAATTATATAGTGGCTGTACTTGCAGTATCAAAAATCAGCTCGTAAACGGCTGATCGGCCTATCTTGGTACGTGACATTTTTGCAGAGAAAACAAAACATGGTCGTTAACAAAAAAAAAATAATCAAAGCGATGTTCTTCTATCGGGTCACATTAGAAGCCCTGCAAACGCAAGCCAATGAAGTTAATCATACTGTTCACGTAACAAACTTACGCATACACACACACTTCGACTGCCCTTGACTTATTTGTACATGCCGCAACTATTTACACTCTGTCAGAAACGGTATTGCGCATTAATCTAATCTTAAATACAGCGATTGCAATCGGAAATCATTACTGTCTTATTGATCAGTCCAAATATTATGGTTCTTATGCAGGATGTAATGTAGATGTTATGTCTATAGATAATTCGATGATCGTTTTGATTCCTAGAATAGATTCTGGCATATTATTGTAGTTCTTTTTCCTAGTTTGATGCACTAAAATTGCATCATAACCTTATTGAAAATAAGGTGACAATGAGTAAGGAAATTTTGACAAAGCCTAAATTCGGATCTCAAGATTTCAAGTAGATGCTTTTAGTGCAATCTCGACCGCGGATTAACGCGGTTTTCGACTAGTATTTGAAGATACTTATATATGTACAATTTAAATTTTTTGCTAATATTATGACGACTTCAATTTTGCATTTTCCAATTTTCAAATATCTCTAAAACTTCGTTATAATTTATTGTTATTGAAAATAATTTCGATAGTTTTTATTGCTTATTGCATTTCAAAACTCTCCTTCAACATAAATAATTATCATGTATATTATAATAGTATTATATGGTGAAATAACCATAAAATATAAATAGTTGAACCCATCATACAAACTATAAACAACGTTTAAATGCATTATCGGTATAACACTGGCTAAAGCCTGTTTATTGATTTTAGTTCAAATTATATTGTCTAGCTTATTTGCAAGAACTATAGTACAAACGTATGAACAAATGTATAAATGTGTAATTTACAGTCCATCCATGAATAAATCCATTGGCTGGAAACTGGTATTAGTGCGGATCTATACATGCAAACGGCAATTAGATTGGAATGCTTGTGCATGTTAAGACAATGCAAATCGATGAGGAACAATACTTTATGAATGAATGATGAGCAGCTGTCAGCAAACGATAGTAGTGGTACAAAATCTACTACTAATGTTTTGCGCTATTTTCCCGCCTTAGAGAATTTTACACGCTCCTAGACAGCAGATAAACATAGGCATATTTGTTTGTATTGGAAACATGCACCTGGCTCTGTCTTGTATGTGCGAATGTCAACACTTCCTTACGTGAAGCGTTTGAACCTACAGTGCTATTCGATTTGGCTATTTAAAGATATCGACTTGCATTTCCAAGTAAAACAAAAACATGTCGACAGGAAGCCTAGGATAGGAACGCCAGGAATAATAAAAATTTCTAGCACCAGAAGATTGTGGGTCTAAGATTCGGCACATAATAGCATAACTTTGATTACACTTTATAAGGAACGAATAATACTACATTCCGCCCACCTCCTTGTTCGGTCTTTGCTCTATTTATAGTGCCATATAAAAACTGGAAAACGTAATGTTTAACGATTGATTTCACACGACGTCAAGCGTCGCCATGTTCAATAAAACATCCAATATACTTTGGTAAAAGATGGTGAGGTAACTTTTGATCACATAATAATCTTTCTACCTCAGTCTCTTTCTCCTGTTGGACTAGCGCCCGTCACGAGACACTTCCCGATGGAGACATTATGAATTTTCAAATTGGCTACAATTTTGGCAAAGGTTTCGGGACCACGGACCGGACCATCATCACCAAGCGTTATGATTTTGTTTCATTACAACAAAACGACAACCGGACAGGGTAGAATAAAGACCACGGATAAGGAAAGGACGATCGGAAGTGAGAAGGGTAACTTTAGCCAAGATTAGTTTAAACAGCACTCAAAATAAAAACATTTCACCACGTACCTTCCTGCACCACTATTCCTCAGCAGTAGTGACGTTTGGTCTATCGCCCCCGAGGCGATAGCCGGTAGTGGGTGGCCTATTTTTAAACACCTGTTTACAACCGTAGCACGTTTCACCCAATGCTTCGAATGATGTGAACGACTAACATAAGGGAAAATTACATGTCGACATTTTATTCTACATTTGGTGCAGAACTGTGGCACTATGGTACAGAAACAAACGCTACAGCTATTTTAGTTTTCACGTAAAATTATGAATAAAAATGTTTAGCACGTTATTTCACAAATCGAATGGCATTGAATTGACAAACACAAAGGATTTGCACACTATATTACACCGCCTGGGTAACGATAACACTTTGCAAAAACTGCGAAATCTAGAGAAAACAGATCAACGGCGCCATCATGAAATCGACGAAGGTCTTTTCCTTCGCATCACCCGTATGGCCGATTGTGCAAACGGTTCCGGCACGCCGGTAGAGCAAAGCCGCATTTTTACGGCTGCATGGTAATGCACGTTTGTTTGTATTTTCGCTCTGTCTGTTTGCTGCTCGACAGTCGCCTCGAACAAGCGGAACACAAGGAACAGTGTCGCGACACGGTCCATGCGGCGGCTCACTGTCTTGAGAAAGGCAAACCATTGTCCATGACACATTGAAGTTCCAGACGATCACCATCATGCCGGCCGCTGAGAATCATCAGGCTCACCTAAAAGGGAAAGGGTCCAATCTCATCCGCTTTACACGTGTCTGTTTTTAAGGTTTGCCATCCGTCGTCGATCCGCCGTTAACTATCGATGCTGGCCGGATAACGCTGCATTTATTACACAGCGCTAAGCACTCCGGTACGATTTAGATTCACAGCAGCAAACTACTATCAATAAGTACGCAGGAACTGTCCTAGCCCCTTCTCAACCGTCAGTGAGGAGTATGACTCATATCTTACCACCCCGTTGTGTTTGCGTGGCGTTTATGCTTCAATGTGAAAAACTTTTACTTTTGCAAACCTCCTTTGCTTTCCGTTTGGCGCATACAACGACGCACAACCGTGAAACTAAATAAATAGAGAAAAAACAGACGTCGTTTTTATCGCTTTATACTCTAAATCGTTTGCTGCTAGCAGGTACTACAAACGGAGTTAGAGAAAGATTCCTCAGTGGGAACACAGTTTGCAATGTTGCATGTTGCATTGCTAAGCACCTATCCTGCATTTTGCACCTTTTGTGTGGCATTTACTTTCATCGTGCCTTTTATGAGTTATGGGCAAACCAAACGAACTTCGCGATAGCAATACAATTTTATTTGATGTATTGCATCATAGCCATTTACGTTAAAATGCTTCTTTAAGAATATGTTATCAATTCATAACTGAAAGTATTACTGGGTTCTAAAAAACACACACAATCACATACACTTATATGATTTACCAAGTTGCAGAATGTATTTCTGGAAGTTTTACTTACACATCCACCAACAAACAAACAAAATAATTCTGCTACGTAATAACATGCCCTCTCAAAGACCGGTTATTCATAGAACCATTCTCCCGATATGCGTCACGGGCGACAACACTTTGTTTCCATTCTATAGGACATGATCATTATCCAAGAGTACGGCCGCCATTGTGGGTAGTGTAACAATGTTCTTAGCTAAGGTGTTTGCTCTTTTCGAGCAACCATCCACCTGCCTGCCAGTGCTAGACAATCATTGAACACAATAATTACAACTATGCTTAAACCAGACAGTCAAGTTCGCTTCTAACCTCGGTTGAACGATACTCAAGCATGAGTTGAATGCCGGTTGTACATGGTCATTGCGTTGTACCCTAAGCAGACATCATACCATCGCAAGCCAACATGTCACTCCATCGACCGTAAACTGATTTTGTATACTCTCAGTGATTGTGAGGTTTCTTACCGTTCGCAAAAATCGGTTTGGAATTTCTGGCACAAAAACCCGAAAATGGAAATAAACCTTTACACCCATAACTCCCGTATAGAGGTAATAATAATTGCGGTTTTGGCAACACAGAAGCATAAAGCGTCACTTAATAGCTTTCAAGCTTATTTTGTGGCATCTTTTTGCTGTAGTTGCCTACATTTGGAGATCGTACATCACGTATGGGTTTTGGTTAACGATGAAAAGAAGGAACAGCTCCGTCTTGCATACGCAAACAAATTTAAGATATCAGCAATAGTAGTGTTGGGAATATGCGATCTCATGTGCGATTCGATTTTACCGATTCGGATACAAGTTGGAATAGCTCCTCTTAATCCGATAGATTTTATTTCTGTAGACACTGTGGAGCGTCTGTGAAAATGTCATTGGCGAATAAATAAAAAAATAATTTATAGACTTTAATTTAACGATTTGAAATCACTTTCAAGATCTGAAAACTTTCGAAGAATTTGCATCTTACGTTTTAGGCACTTCATTGTTTCCGTTCGATTGGAGCGTTGCCGTGTTTCAGCGACCGAGATGATAGCAGATCCGATTTTCACACAATAAGACCAACATTCGAATCTCATAAGAAACCATCTATTGATATCTGTAAGTCGTCATTGATCGCTATCGTGATCATGTGGAATGGATGCGAAGCTGACAGTGGTAAGCCGCCAAGCCAAACGTCAAAATGCATAGAAAAAACTAGCTTCAGATATGATCGCCCCTTATGACAGATGTGTATTTTGAGTCATACATTTTTGCACAAGATGAAGAAGATATATACTTTAATTTTACAATTTTTTTTAAATCGATTCTTGATTATCTCAGACTTTACGAAACATACTGAAAGAAGAAAACACAAGTTTTTTACCAAAATCTCGTAAATCTTGTCTGCTGTAGCCGATTGCGAAACAAATGTGTACATCGCGATTAAATGTGAATTGAAAACATCTTATTTCTCATGTTCTCAATAGGATGCTACGCCACAAAAAAAAAAGAAATATAATAAACACATGACCTTTAACACTGCTTCCCTGCAGCTTTTTGCATTTTTCTCCTATTGGCTGACTGCAAATTTAAGATACCAAAGTACAGGAACAGAACCATGTAACTGATAATTGCGCCTACGTCATACGTAAAGTATTGTCGCCAACTTCCGGACAAAGGCAAAAAACAGGACAAAACTGCTTGATAAGCATACACCATGGAGCATTGATAAGTGATCCATCTGTTTAGTTGTTGCATACTCTTATAAATCGGCCGTCTTCGGGCTGTCCTCACTGTTACCATCAATAGGCGATGCAACCCAGAGCGACTTAAATTGTGTTGTTGTAAAAATTTAAATCAACCTGCAAATCCACATGGTGCGAAGTAGCATTTACATCCTTCACCTCATTACATCATTATTTTAAAGTCATTTTACACTGTTGTAAAGCGTGTAGTACAATTAACCGGCATTCAGCAAAACAAGACATGAACTAAAGCGATCTACCGAAAGGAAATGCTTGCGTTTATTTACGTTCACGCTTCGCCGATACGTTGCGCCTACAGGTGCCATGGTTAATGCTCCAAAAGCCCGATAGTTTCTGGTGCCTTGAAAAACGAGCGAACGAGCGCGAGCGATGATCTGTAACAGCTGTACTACGGCGGCATTCGCTGCATCAGATTGTACTAAAGCACGAATCCAACCATTTGATTGATGCACCGCACGCAAACTCGCGAAAATGGTGGTAGTCGTCGTGTTAGTTAACAGGTGAATTTCAATTGGTTACAATCAATCTTACTAGACAAGCATATTTTTTATCGGCACTCATGCTGATCTATCTAGAATACGACTAAATTTGTTGTTTTGCAAAATTCTAATGCATAAAAGAATTTCCGAAAAAAAAGATTCTAAACATTTAAAACATATTACAACCGGGCACAATGTTGTTTTTTTTTTGTTCTTTCAAATAATTGCTAGTCAATCTATAAGTTTATACTAGTTGTCCCTTCGGACAGGACCTTTAAATAGAGAATATATTAAACTGAGGTTGGAGCGGTTCTGTGGCCAAGGAGATTGAGGCGCCGGTCTTCGAACGGACAGGACCGAGGTTCGAATCCCATTCGGGCCGTTCTCCCGTACGCAGGACTGACTATCCTGTTGCGGGTATATTCAAGTCCGAAATGGCAGGCCAAGACCTCTCGAGGGTGTAGAGCCATAGAAGAAGAAGAAGAAGAGGTTTTGTCAGCCCCTCGTATATGGCTTGGGCACCTCAAACAGTGGCCCATCTAACGGTAGGTGTATGCAGCTGCCAAGGATTTCGTAAGAGTGATACATATAGCTATTGCCTTACGATATGGCATACGTTAATTGACAACTTATGCCATTTTCAGTTTTCTGATTTTTCCTTAAAATTTCTGTTGAAACATTCGTTGGGCAAAAATAAACAAATCAACCAAAAACACCTAACGATATGTCTACTCGTAGTCAAGTCTTAGACTTACAAACAAATAATCATTTGTATACATATGTTTTGTAGATACATTATAATAATTAATATTTTAGAAGAAATATATTAAATAATATTTACGTTTTATATTAACATATATTTAACTATCAATTGGGCAGACACGAATGAGTTAGGGTCTAATTTCGTTTGAGTGTTTAAAATATGAAAACTGTGAATTGATATGATTCAATAACACGTCTTAATACAATAGCTGACATTTTACAATTCATTCATACCAACTAAATTATGTTTGCTACAAGGGATTCGTTGGTATGATGATAGCGGTGACAGGATCTTCATCCGAACCGCTCTTCCTTACATAGGACTTGACGATCCAACTACGGTCAAACGAACCAAAGGAAAGCCAGATATGCTAAATCTATAAGACGTGTAAAGTTACAGTTAAAACAAAAGGAAAAACTGTCATAACCAATTATTCATAATTATATTTATTATTTAAGATTAAGATTTAAGTTTGGTCCAATATGTGACATAATTTCTAGTGCGAACTATATTTTACGTGAAATACATGAATTAAACTCATTTCATCCTAGAATGTCAAATTGAGCTCAGCTTAGCAACGTAACTTAACTGTGTCAGTAAAGTTCGCACAGAGAATTGAACCGACGTAAAAGTGAAACAACATCCTTGTAACTTTAAAATAACACCCCGCACCCTCATAAGGTGCGCAAAGAAACGTCACATCACGCTTTCTCAAACCACTTTCTCGAATCTCGACAATGATTTTGCATGCAAATCAGATCATTAATTCACTACCCAAGCGCTTTTTTTATTGTTGCTGTTGTTGTCCAATATGCCTAGTGCTCTCTTTCGGGTTTATGGCACCTGCCTTCAACTGCATGCCTAAATCTACTACAATTTCTGTAAAGCGTCTACTTTCCACCCAGCACGATGGCGTTTTATTCATGGAGTGTTGAGTTTCAACAAACAATTTTCCCGCTTTTAATTTAGGTTTCAAGCAATGTGGCATGCATATTATTGTTTGTCCCGAAAGAAGCCAACCGAGCGCAAATGAAGCTGGACAGTTTAAAGGCTTCGCCACTCTGATTACACTTTTATATGAAAAGGCACAACTCGACCGGCAAAAAGGAAACTGTACCAAAATTATAGAATTGAAACGGCCTCTGTTTTGTCCTTCTATACATTCGGTATAAAACATAAATCCAGCATAAATTCTCAAGTATGGAGAGACCAGTACGAATGCTATGACCAACATATTTTACAGACCCTATGCTGTCGATTCGGATAAAATTTAATCCCTATCCTGAGTAATACACTGGCAAATTACAAACGCACAGTTAACTCACCCCAATGCAAAAATGTATGATCAACGTTCTTTTATGTGTTTTAATCATTATTCTTTCAGTAATATTTATTCAAAACAGAATTGCGCAACTCATGTCACACAATTGTTCAAGAATCTGTCCAGCTCCTTTTTATTTTCATCGCTAAGCGGACGTCATTTTAAAAACAATATGTACATTTTATATAAACATACATCTGACTATAAATTGGGAAAACACAAACGTATTTGAGTCTAATTACGTTTGAGTGTTTAAAATATGAATCACTCTAAAAATTGATATGATTTTATAACACGCCTTAATAGAATGGCTGGCCTTTCCAGTGCGTTTCGGGAAATTACCGATTATGATTGGTCACTAAGACCCAAGCGCAGTAAAATAAAGAGAATATGGATGATTCAATGCTCAAAGTTTTGTTATTCATGCCATTGTAAATAGCTATGAAAGAAGCTATGCTATGACTGATCTATTATCGCTGTTTGTTTTTAACATACCCTCACGGAATATTTTCGGCTCAAAAACCGAAGAACACAGGAAGTTCAGTATGGTACTACAAATGCTCAAAATGATACTACTACTAGAGCTTGTAGATACGAGAATATGTTGCGGTTATCCA
Source organism: Anopheles culicifacies (assembly GCA_000473375.1). NCBI lineage: Eukaryota > Metazoa > Arthropoda > Insecta > Diptera > Culicidae > Anopheles > Anopheles culicifacies. The sequence goes on along the minus strand of KI422531.1, from coordinate 68,385 downwards.
TCATGATACTGTTTTTTTGTTGTTTATTTTTTTAGATACAACGATATAAAAATGTAACTATCTATATCTAAACCATCAAATTCCATTAGTTTTAAGCATTTCGGATATGAGTGTTTCATTGCACATATCATTTACGATGAAAGCAAAACGTCATATTATGAAAAAAGCTCGCCAAAAGGCATCTGAAACTCCCAGCAGCTACTGGTTTCTGCGCTATGCGGAAAGCGAAAAAGGAAAGTAAAAACCATGTATGATACATTGACCGGTTTTGTGGACCAAACCCTACACACAAATGTACCGGGTGATGGTGTAGTACGGACAGATTCCGCTTGAATCAAAACCGTAGAAAGAAACTGAAGCTCGCGGATGAAGATGAGGAGAAATTTTAATAATTTGATATCCACCATCACCGACCTCACGCTTCGCATACGTCAAGGCGAATGCAATTTCCTTTGGGTTTTAAATGAACCATCGTAGAGTTCGACTGTCCCGTGCTCCGTGGTCAGTTCCATGCACCGAGAAGTGAAGGCCAACGTACGTAATTAAACGTTGTTCGGAAAAGCTATTATGCTCAGTTCTCCAGACATGCATGATGGTAGAATAATCTCACATATTACCAGGAACGGAACAAGGTTAATGTGAGTTGAGAAGCATTTTCAGCGCGATTAAATAATTAACGAATATTTCCACTGCTTACACTAACAACACAATAAGTAAAATTATCTCATATCTGTTATCACTAGAAATGCGGATGAACAATTAAATTGCGATGAATGGGTTAAACATTTTCAGACAAATAGAAACATTACATACGGTTACAATCAAATATTCAAATATTTTCAACAATGCGTTACCCACGAACGTTGCCATTATTCATGTGGATAGTTTTGAGCAAACACACGTTCGCTACCTAAACAAACCCGTGAAAATGGTATGGGAATGAAACTGAAACGCGAGAAAAAGATCAGATGTCAATCGATAATAAAATGACCTTTTCCACTCAATTTGAATACGGCAACTTTCCCCAGTCCTCTGACCTAAACTATCTACATGCATTTTGGGAACAAGTTTCTTCCTCTATTTTTCATCCACTATTTGCGAAATGCTTCAAACGATCCACTTCTTTCGCGAGTGGTGAACATTTATTGCCGGGAGAGTCGGTAACAAACATTTTTGGATGATTTTACACTGTGCCTCGATGAGCTTGTACCTTCCCTGTCCTGTCAATCAAACTAATGGAAGTTCCGTTTGGAACATACCAAGGTACAGATCTCTTATGAGTTCCACAAACACACAGCTCATGCAAGCACCCACACTATCGCATGATTGCATGGGGATTTTATCGGTAAACGATCGAAACGAATATAGCAACAAAAAAAAACAATTGGCAGCTGTTTTAATGTTTGTTGCTGCCAAAATACCATGCAATAACGATTTTTCAGCCTATCGATGAAATTTTGTGATCCAAAATTCGACTACACATTCGACCCCTAATAGTTTCACACTGTCGTGATTATTTATCTAAAGTCTTGCATATGAGCATGTTTAATACGCGTGCGAATGCTATAAAAAATTTACAAAATATTACAAAAAATATATTACAAAAGCACCAACAAGTTTTAGTTTAAACCAGACTTCACACTATTCTACGGTACGGTAATAAATCAATGAAACAACCAAGAAATAGTGCTAGAAATAGTTTGTTTACTTACAAAATATCTTGATTGAGGCAAAGATTTTTCTCTGAAACAACCATCATCAGCAGTTAGCTGCAACGTAAAGCATGACTCAACGTGCCGTGTGAATAACACACCAATATAAAAAAAAATCGCTTCACAACCGGCGATATCGCGCATTTTAGAATGCGACAGCTCTCTTCACTAACGCGAATGCTCCGCAAGCATGGAATTTCATAAATGGAATTGAAAACCGGTTTCGTATCCATGTTCGAGGGTGGGGGCAACTCAAGAGCACAGCTCAAATCGGACACAAAAACGCAACTGGAATGCGCCCAGTCAAAAGATTGAAGAAGCATCAGTACCGCCACCATGAGGAGCAACAGCAGCAGGGAACGCAAAGCAAAAGCCTTCACGAGCATCGCATCAAGAAACGTACGCGAAAACAAGGCACCCCGTTTGAGAACTTGCTGCCTTGTGTGTTTGTTGTTTTGATTTCAATTTTTCCACCTAACGATGAAGCGAACAAATCCCCAATACACCCCCGGACACCGTTTTAAACTTCGAGAGTAAAATAAGGTTTGTTTTGATTGCATACGATCCTTCCATGGTGATTTGCTGACCTACACAAAATTCTAATTGCACTAGAAACATTGAATAGCTTCCTCAAGTTAACAAATGTGCCGACACAAAACATAGACTGAACTAACATAACATTTTTTTTTTGTAATCAGAAAAAACCCCATTTATATGTCATTTGTACGATTCACATAGACGACGTCAACGTTTGATCATATCCAGTCGACTCCTTCTTTATAAGGCTTTGATTAATTCTTCACTATATTGAGTCAATGTTAAAAACCAAAAACTGGGTGAAACACAAAATTTGTACTATAGCCTTTTTCTATAATTGAGATTACATCGATTCCAATGGAGACCCATGTGTATTTTGTGTGCGTTGTTTTGAATTATTAGCGATCGTTCAATATCTTAAACATGCCATTACCAGCGAGTTTTTGGAGTTCAAAACTTTCTTTTTAAGATAGTCTATCCAAATCGAGAACTACCAAAATTTTCAAATAATTCAAACAGTGCAGAGAAGTGCCTGGCTTGAAGGAGTGTAGAAGAGGGGAGATCGGAATGTTTAACTTACACTTCGAAAACTCATTAAATAGTCTTTCCAAAGATTGAGTGCCTTGAAACACACAAGTGAAAGCCGCTAGTCAGCGCAAATAATGAGTCACGGTTAGAGCATGTAAGAACAGTGAAAAGAATCACAAAAAATCTTCATATTAATTAGAATCTATACACTCCTCAAGCTATATTGGGGTAATTTGTAATTAAATGTTATTTCGATTGCACATCAATCGATTTGGTTTCTTTTCAGGTTTTATAAAAAATTAAAGATCATTTAATTACTATTATCATTGGCAACTGGCACTTTACTGGATTTACGCTGTTGAAGGTATAGCACATCATGAAGTAGAACTGATTTAATCTAGCTTAGTGAACGGTTTGTTTCTTATATTACTTTCATCTTTCCTTGTGATCATTCTTCAATTCAGCCAGGGAAACAAAAGTAATGAAGCTAAAAGGGATGCGTGTCTCTTCTTTTTCGCTTTACCTGTGGATATTTTTTCAGATGCCAGGTGTTGTCAGGAAGCAGACATTGCACTCATATGACACCAATAGGTACGAGCTCGGAACTACCTGTGAAAACCGATTCAAACTATCCTGCTGCTGGTCGCACGGTACATGAAGCACATTATGCAGTTATTTGCGCTCATTTCGAACCAGAAATGCTGGTTTTAGACACCCAATCAAGAAGCTCTTGCTTCCATCATCGAAGATGCAAGCTTTTGTGCCGGTTCGTGCAAAGAAGGGCACAAAATACGTACGCTTAGGAAGCAGAAATATCAATCAATTGAAAAGAAAAAATGCCCCCAGGCATGGCCACCATAAAAGCTGTAGCCGGAAACGGGCGGTTCCGCTAGTCAGCAGCGGCAGAAGGGCTCCAGAAGGACCGGGCTGAAGCGTGAACGACAAAAGTGCTGGTAAGAGACGGAATGGTGTGGCCGTACGTTGACGACAAAACGACGTAAAGGGCCTTCACAAAACGGAATTGATGTCGTCTCGGCCATCACTGTCGTTGTTGTTTTTAGCATCCTCGTGTGTATGTGCATCGCACTGTAACGAATTGACAATTACGGGCGAACGACCTCCGACATCATCTTTGCACCATTCCCATTCACAGGAATGCCACGAAGGAAACAGAGAGACACACAACACATAAACGCGATCGCTTAGTGAAAAGAAACTGATCGCAAACATGCCTTTTACATGGTTCGAACTGAGACACTGTTTCTCAATATGGAACCTGGAAGGGCAACACGGTGAAAATGCTTAGATAATCCGTCCCTTAGATGGTGCTCGGTGCACGACAGCTCAGCATGCAGGCAATTGAGGGTATTAGCACTGGAGGTAGGTAAGATCTCCTCCCTTTGCTGTACGAAGGATTGTTCGTAAAGGTTACAATTTTCTCAGAGTAAAACCGTTTTATGATTATGGTTTTTTATGTAAAAGCTTCATAGTACATCCAACCAATATTACGAAATAAACAAATTATGTGCCGAAGTCATGAAGTGAATAATATCGAAGTATTTTAAACAGACCCCAGATCAAATAGTGGAATGAATGCTCAAACTACTGTTCAAAACATCGTTTACATTAGGAAGAAAAAATACAAAGCTATTGATTATTTTTTGATAGGAACCTGTTTGTGAAGATCATTAAGCGAACGAAAACAAACCAGATTATCGTTATCATTCGTAATACTCGATTAGAAACTTTTTTTTATATTTACTTTTTGAGTAAAACCGAAACACCGATCACTTAAGGCGGTTATTGTGATTATCATTAACTACTCTGCTGACACTACCATTTAACGATCTAATTCATTCTTATCTTGGGCACTATTCTGGCCAAACATTTTTCTCATTAAATCCACCGAAAATTAAATCACTCGACTTTCTCTCTTCCGAAATGTTGTGACATTCTCAAGCGAAAAAAGTACAATTCCAGATAATAAACGCTGGAAGACCCCACACTGTTTGGTGTGGGTTTTTTTTTTATTCGCCAATTCTGAGATGAAGGTGACGCACTCGTTCTATGAGCGTGCTTAATCTTCACGGTGGTGGTTACCATAAAGGTGACATTACGAGTGCGAAATTGATGACAGAGGCCTAAATCATTTTACTGATTTTAACTGTGTTTCACACTCAGTGAATGAGGTACCGACCACGCAGACAACAAGCCAGAATTGATGCCGACAGTATTTTGTATACTTACAGTATGCCGGAGCAGCTGGTGCAGACGAACGAACCGATAGTCATGTTGATGTAAGTAGGGCCTTTCTGGCCGCAATCGAAGCATTCTTTGTTACCGCCAACGCCTACCAGCTCTCGCAACGTTTTCAGTATTTTGTCATCGAGTTTCTTCCGCACCAGGGCCATCGTTACTCTGCCTTTTGCTGTTCGGTTGTTTCTCTCGTAAGGCTGACTGCGTTTTATTTGTGCCTGTGCTGTAAAACAAAACCTTCACTGCGGTTCCACAAGCTGCCCTCACTGCCGCCTATCAACAGCAGCAGTGACTTGACCACTTCCGGCTGATGGGGAAGATGATGATAGCGGCCTAAATTTCACCTCCGCTTCGCTGAGGTTCAACAATTATATTATTCTTTCTTCTTGTTTTAGCTGTTTTGCCACTTCCTTTGCACTTCTAGCATACCCCTTTTGATGGTACAAAAAAAAACCTTAAAAATGATTTTAACCCGTATTATTTATTGACACGAACAATGCTCACTAGGGACCACGGAAAAGCACTGCATTTTTCTTTTTTTTTTCTCGCACGCACGCACGCACGAATTCACTGACGACACAGAAATAACACCAGAAACACAACAAAAAAACTGCACCTATTGGAATCAGTAATCCTGTATCAATTTGCACCCCGTCCAAACACAGATGGCAATGGGGATTACTTTTTCGTGCTATGTTACGAGAACCACGACAACTTGATGCATTTACGAGGACGGCTTTCTCTTTTTTCACCCTGCACGCACTGCACTAAGTCCGGTCAAACAGAGATTTTCTTCAATCGCCTGCACCACCTTTGAATTTTGCCACTTGACAGCTCGCACCAACAAGACGAAAGCGCCTGAAAGTGAACAACGATCGAGCGAAACACCACAATGCACGCACACTACTCTATTTGGTATGCTTGGCCAACACGCACACTATACTGTTTGCGCTGTCTAGGCAAAATTAAAAACAGGCTGGTTTAGAATAAAAACATTGCGCTGTTCACAAAATACGACGGGGAAATCCCATGCTACCACAGTACACATAGGCGATTTTCACCCATTCTGTGTATATTATCAATACGTTACCCGTGGAATGAAACGTAAAAAGTGAGGAAAACACTCCCAAAACTTAACACACAGCACACGGAACTGTAATTTAATTTGTGTTACGTAGTTCAAATGGCGTAGCGCGTTTGAATCACTTTGAGTTGGATTCCTTTCGCACTGCTGGTTCATCTGACTTTCTTTCCACTTTCGCGACTGAGCTGGTCGCAGGTGCAAGAACGTGACATTTCATAATTTAAATTTCCTCAGACACAAATTCAGTGTGATAATAAAGCAAAAAAATTATCATATTTGGATTTGTTTGATACATGAAGCGCATAAATTAACTGAAGTTTTTGTTGCCGTCTAAAAATGGGCTTTCTTTTGCTCGAGAATGTGACGTTTATTTATGGGAAATAGAAGTTACATTCCAAAAAAAGGCTTGAAAGCAAGATTTTTAATTAACAATAAATTTTAACAACAAGTTTGAAAAACTTTTTTTTAAATTATAATTTGCCGCCATTCCTAGCGTCACACCCACTGTGATCGTTGGTTTTTCATACAGGGTTGTCAAACACTACGCTATTCGAGGAATTTACCACTTGTTGTCTGCTGCAATCATTTTATAATCAACCTTCTTACTATAACTTGAACTATACATTTTCTCTAACCAAAATGTTCAATATTAGCAATACGGCCTGGCCGTTCTTAATGAATAAAAAAAAAAAA
>KI422531.1:0-56610 GCA_000473375.1 Anopheles culicifacies | reverse complement strand
AGAAAACTGCACAATTTAAAGCTGTAATTAATTAAACTTATACAAAACCAACTGCAACACAATGATGAAGCGCAAAAACATATCGTTTTTGTGAACTTTTGTTTACCGTTGCCTTGGCAACAAATTATGCAACATAACACAAACAATAAAGCCCCTTTGGTTGCTTGAAAAAAAAAAAAACATTTCACGAAGCTTTGGAATCATATTTTAAGAACCGAAAAGATGAAATTCAAAACGTACATTTCCAAAGATTCTAAACTGAAAGAAGTCATTGCTACACTAGCTTGGAGCAACAATGAAGACATATACAGCTGTAGTGAAGATCAGCAGGTGTACAAGTGGAGTTCAACTAATCGAGAAATGGTGCAAGTGGCCAAACTTCCCGATGGATTTGTGTCAACAGATTTACATTGGCTCGTGGGAAAAGGATCCGGTTTAGGTACACCTGGAGCTAGTGCACCAGGTGGCAGTAAAGGAGGCGAGTCCTTGCTGGTAGCCGGTGCGGATGGTCGGTTTGTAATACTGAATAAGAGCGCACGTATCGAACGAAATGTATTGGCACATACGGGGCCGATTGTAGCTGCACGTTGGAGCCCTGACGGTGCCGGTTTGCTAACTGCTGGTGAGGATGGTATCATCAAAATTTGGTCCCGTTCAGGGATGCTACGGTCTACAGTGGTGCAAAATGAAGGACAAATTCGATGTGCTAGATGGTCCCCTAATGCTTCGGCACTCGTGTATTGCCAAGGGCCGTTTGTTGCTGTGAAACCGCTTGCTGCAAACAGTAAGCTAACGAAATGGAGAGCACACGATGGATTGGTCCTGTGCCTATCGTGGTCCAACAATACCAGTATGATTGGAACAGGTGGCGAGGACTGTCGTTATAAGATATGGGACACTCTTGGGACAAATATTTATACGAGTGTCGCTGATGATTATGCTATCACATCGATTAATTTCTGTCCAGATGGAGAGCTACTGGCGATCGGTGGATTCAACATGTTGAAGCTGTGCCACTACACAGGGGTAACTCTTGATTTTCTTTTTTTTTTGTAGAATGCTTAATGGAGGACTTTCAATACAATTTTGTTTTTTTTTTTTACAGTGGAGTCACAGTATCGTACGATTCAATCAGCAAGTGACAGGATCACTGTTTAACATAGTGTGGTCTGCAGACAGTACGCAAATTGCTTCCTCTACCAGCACTGGGACCTTGCTTTTCGGACACATCATCGAACGGGAGCTGAGGAATCGAAACCTGAAAGCAATGACCACAGGACGTAAAACAATTCAACTACAAGATATTGTCGCACGCACCAGTGACACGTTGGATTTTTCCGAGAGAATCATCAAATGGGAACTAGGATATGGTCATTTAGTGGTGGCTACGGTACATCAAGTGCACATATTCAACGAAAATTACATAAACACCCCGATCATCATAGATGGTCGAAGTGATATTCGCATTATCATGCTTGGAAAGAAGTACGTATATGAATTAAATTCATATCTTTAGGTAGTTCAGTGTACCAGTAATCGTTTTTCTATTCTAACAATTCTAAAAACAGACATTTCATTTTGGTTGACTACAACTCCATCTGGATTTACACGTATACGGGACGGCTACATTTAAACCCTCGATTTCCTGGATCTCAGGCGCAAATACCTCACCTGAATGGACGTTGCATCTCACTGGGTATGGATTCATTAGCTATACGTGACCATTCTGATCAAACGATTGTACATGTGTTCGATCTGCTTCCTGGTGCCACACGCCAAGAAGAACCCTACAGTATCCACAGCAAATCCCCAATCGTAGAAGTTAGTGTATGTCGTTTTGGCAATCCAGACGATCAGTATCTAGTATTTATAGATGCCAATCAAGATTTGTACATCACAAGCGTACACAGTGGACCAGAATATGTGATGCACAAAATCGGAACCCAGGTTACAACAACGATGTGGTCATCTGATACTAACATTTTAGTAGGATTGCACGATCTAAGCTACAGTGTTTGGTACTGTCCTGGGGAAGCTTGCAGTGATCCAACATTAATTGCACTGACCACATTTACGTACGACACCAGCGAATTCGGCAAAAATATAACTTTGGAGAACTTTGAAGGAGCAAACATAACGTTTCGCAGTTCGGGTGCAATTTTCACAGTATCTGTGAAGACCTACTGCGTAATTCTTCACAAACTTTTCGCAGAGAATCAGTGGGAACGAGCACTGAAACTATGCCGCCTAGCACAGAACCATCTACTGTGGGCGACTCTAGCAGCAATGGCCTCGAAGCGAAATCAGTTAGAAATAAGCGAGGAAGCATTTTCTGCATCATTGCAAATTGATAAGGTGAATTATTTAAACTATATCAAATCTTTGCCACTTTCTAGCCCGGAGCACATGGCAGAAAACTCAATTATGAATGGTCGCATTCAGGAGGCTGAGATCATTCTCATGCACAATAAGCGCATTCCAGAAGCAATTCGCTTTTGTCTACGAATGCATCGTTGGAATAAAGCATTGGAAGTGGCAGTTAAGCATGGCATAGATGTGGAGTTGGTGCTGGAGGAACGTAAAAAATACTTGCGAGCCTTGGAACGCGAAGAAAACGAACCGCAATTTCTAGCTTTAGATGAACGTCTCGACTAGCAGATTGCAACTGTCACTAACATTGGGATGCATCAATCGAAAACACTCTATAGCATGTAACCGATTAACAGTATAAAATGCGGTCAAAGAATTTATCACGCACTAAGTACTACAGTATTTAAAACGTTTGAATTTACTGCCTATGATTATTTCCAACAGCTTTGGGTAATTATCTTTACACACCAGGATAAAAAGCAAAAGAAAGAGGGAGAACATATAAAAACATGTCAAAACTGGTACCAGATTAAATGAAATAAAGTGTGTAGTAAATAAAAACAGTTAAACTGAATTGATTTTTCATTTCAATTTAACGACTTATTTGAAATTAAATTTTGAGAAACGTCAAAAGTAACCGTTAAAATTATGAACAGACAATTTTACTCGGACCGAAAGGTGTATCTGTTCATCATTTTCAACTATTTCGATTTGACAGCACTGCTTCAACAAAAAAAATGTTTGACATATTTTCAAGAGTTCCGAGCAAGCCTCGCAGCAGCATTCCGGATTAATTTCTGTTTATTCTTTTTGTAGGGATTTTACCGAAAAAAGTGACTTCCTATGGTGAAGAAAACAATAAATTGTTCAGTTCAAGTAAGTTCTATGCAATCCGGAACGGCGAAGGAAGGAATTGGCACCATTCGTTGGCAGGGAAAACAATTGCTTTCGTATAAAAGCTTTTACAGAATGGATCGCGTAATGTTTCTATCGGCTCTCTGGATTCTGCTAATAGCCGTATGCGTTCAGTGCGCGGCTACGCATAAACACACTCATACACACACGGCAACCAAGGAACGTACCGAAGACGGAGCATACGCACCACGGGATGCGCATCATATGGAAGGTGGGGAACACTTTTCAGAGTTCGATCATGAAGCGATCCTCGGAAGTGTGAAGGAAGCAGAAGAGTTTGATAATTTGTCACCGGAAGAGTCGAAGAAACGGCTAGCTGTGTTGGTGATGAAAATGGATCAAAACTCGGACGGTTACGTCGATCGGCATGAGCTCAAAGCATGGATTTTACGATCTTTTAAGAGTCTCGCGGAGGAAGAGGCGTCGGAGCGGTTTGAAGACGTTGATTTGAATAATGATGAATCAGTGACTTGGGAAGAATATCTGCAGGAAACATATGGAATGGATAGCGAAGATGAGGAAGGTGTTCGGCTCCCATTCGAAGAACCCCGAAACGAGGAGGAACGTAAGCTTATTCAAGATGATAAGGAAATGTTTGACGCTGCCGATACTAACCAGAACGGAAAATTAGATTCAAACGAGTTCGTGCAATTCATTTCACCGGAAGAGTTCCCACAAATGCTACCCATAATTCTGCAACAAACCCTACGAGATAAAGATACTAACAAAGACGGCCGCATCGATTTCCAGGAGTTTGTTGGAGATAACGCAAAGGACCACGACAAGGAATGGCTGGTTGTTGAAATGGATAAATTCAAAGAAGACTTTGATAAGAATAACGACGGCTTCCTGAGCGGAAACGAGATCCTTTCATGGGTTGTACCGAGCAATGAGTAAGTGTTTACTTAATGGCCTTTAATGCAAACTTAACTTTATAGAACACTTATTGGCATGTCTCTCTGTTTTAATTTGCAGTGAGGTAGCAAGCGATGAAGTCGCCCACCTATTTGCTTCTAGTGATGATGATCACGACGATCGCTTGTCGCATCAGGAGATCATCGATAAGTACGACATCTTCGTAGGCAGTGAAGCAACAGATTATGGTGATCACCTGCAAAACATTCATCATTTCGATGATGAACTATAATCGAAAAGGTTGGGACTTATACATATATCGTACAATTTTTTTTAAATTTCGTGCCGTATTAGCTCTCTCAGTTAGCTATTATTTAATTTATGCTATCGAATCAAGCGTAACTTGGTTTTAATAAACACATTTATATAACAGATCAATAACAGCTGCCATATAGATAGTCATTAAATACCGTACCTAACATGTGTTTGCCAAATAACTTATGTTTTTTCAGTGTAAAACTATTAAAATAATAGATAAAAATTTCAATTAATGAAAACGTAATCTGCGTATGTTGGTTATTTTCCTTGTGTTTATGCATTTAAAATGGAAATGTGTCATTAAAAGCATTACATCTACCCATGGAAGTCAAATGATGGAACAATTCAAAGCCCTAAATGTTTGTTTCGGATGGAAGAAATTATGACGTTATCCATCTATGCTTATAATTTATTGCCATGATATTTTTCCAAAAAAAAGGTTACCGTTATTTTGTTTATTATTGTGTAATAGTGAATTGCATGTTTGCAATTTTAAGATTCTGATTTTGCATCAAAATTACAGCTCAAGTCAATGCATCCTGCTCAGAGATCAGACATCATATTCAATAGAGGTTAATTTGAGACGGAAATTATTAATCAAATACGTATATTGCAAAAATAGTTGCACACATTACACACTCGCATTAACAAGTGCGGATAATTATGATAAGTACAGACAAGTTTATTTTATACGAATAATTCATAAATCATTTAAATTAGTGCTCTGAACATAAAGAATTGAATCAAATAATGAGTGTAGAGAGCAATCACTTCTTTCATAATAAATCTTTGGCACTGATTGATCTGAAACACATCGGGATAATGAATCTAATATTTGCCACTTCGACGAAGCGCTTCTGAATGAATTTGTTTAAAATCAACCGGAAAATAAAGGCTATTATATTATGTAGAGCATATTCATTACTGCTAAGAAAATCTTTTATATTTGTAGAGAGCATTTTTTTTGCAGGTATTGTTATTTATACCATTACACTCGAATCAATATTATTATGGGAAAAAAGTAATTTCAACATGCCCAGTAATAATTGGATAGCGCTAGCAGGTTCTCTACTGCTTTAAAGAAAAAGAAACTCATGTTATAATGTTTGTGTATTCTACTATTCATACACAAATTCTACCAAATGTAAATGAGCGATAATCATGTATTGATTCATTCATTGTTCAATGAATTATAACTTAAATACAAATACAAAGGAAGTGTTTTTAATGCCAGAAAGCATTATTTAATGCTTGAATGATCTTTTAGAACCGCAGGGAACAGGTCAAACGATTATTATTGTGTAGGTCGTTTTTCACTGCTACCAGTCCCTGAGCCTGTGACGGACTAATGGTAATCAATGGAGCAAGTCGCTCGGTAAATACCTGATAGTTGCGTTCCAGCTCCTTTTGATAATCCTTTTGATCGGATAGTATAAGGTTGCGATTCTTTTTCAGCGCATCAGCACATCTGCAAAAATAAAACAAAGACGTGAAACATTAAAATGCATTGCTTTTAGGGATGGAATGCCATCCATTTTGGTAACATATTTTGCATTACTTACTTTTTGGAGAAATCTTTGAAACAAAGCCGCAACTTGTTTTGATGCTTGGTCGGTATCGTGTTACCATTAGCAATGTTCGATAAAAACACGAGAGCCATTTCCATTGGACCCTGATTGACGGTGGTGCCAATGCAGCCCTGAAGCACCATTTGTAAAATTTTTGGATCAGCCGGTTCCTGATTGGTAGCGGCAGCGAGCTCGGCAGTCTTTTTCTGTATATCTTCGATAGCCACCTCAATGGGCTCCAATACGATTTGATGTCGATGAACCACTTGTATGCGCGTTTTAACATACGGAAAATGGTTCGCGGTGGTAAGAATGGTTTTGCGTTTACATTGTTCATGCAAATCACCGTGTGCTTTTCCAGATTTCGTGAAAGGCGTAGCAAATATGAAACGTTCTGTAAGCAAAAAAAAAGCGTTATAGACAAAACCCGTCACATCACATCCATTCACTCTATAACCTACTTATATTAAAGTTGCGTTCGAAATACGTTTCCCTGTAGCGCAGTTCGTATGTTTCAAAGTACGGTTCCACGTACGTAATCTGTATGTAGGCCTTTTCAGGATCCAGACTCGTGACTTCCACTGCATTTGAGTCCTTGATGATCTGTACCACGTCCGGGCCGAATCTGTCAGCGTAGAAGTTTTGCAGTCGGCTGAATATCTCCGGTAGCTTTGTGAGGGTTGGTTCCTTGTAGATGAATTCCTGTTGATCGAGATCGCCAAACTTGGCACCATAGAAACCAACGCGGAAGTATGTGCCAAAAACACGCTTCCCTTGCAACTGAGCAATGCGATTGAAGGCCTCCAATAGTTTACCATGTATTTGGGCTAATTTACGAAAATCTCGATTGGCTTCGCAAATCGGTATCAGCACCTTGTAGACATCATTCATAGCTTCATACATGCCGGCTGCCTGAAACGCGCTGGCCGCATGATCGAGTAGTAGCTTTAGACCTCCTTCGGTGAAACTGTTACCAAGGCATATTCCATCCTCGCCGGGACTGACTACATCGTCCGAAACGGCTGACTCCATGAGGGCATTCGGGGAAATGTGCTTGAACGAAACGGCACCAACTGGTAGGTGAGTTTGAGATTCCAGCATACTAAGATACTCGGCCACGAGGGCTGCACTGTGAACGTAACACATTGCCGCTTCCGTATGATTCGCACGTTCCGTGTGCTTCTTTGCCATGTTTTCCAACCACGTGAGACGAAGGTCTGGTGAATTTTGATATCCTTTTGCAATGCGGTTCATGAGATCGAGCAGCATTTCTGGATCCTCTTGATATTCCTTCATTTTAACGGTATCGGAAAGAATCATGTGTAAGTTAAATAGCAAATCCTGCACCTGCTCGGGAAAAGATGTCTCTTGTAAGTCTGTGTCAGATTCTGCGTAAACGAGTATTGTTTTTAATGCACGTCTCAAGGACTGTTCGCTAAACGAAGAACTAGTGCCCACGAGCGAACTAAGTGACATCGTAACTTGCATTTTAACACGAGCAAAGTTCTGCAAAAAAAAAAAGAATAGTAAGGTTAATTTTCTTAGATTGGCTGTTTCAAATATGTTTCAATTTTTGATTAAAAATCTTTCGCTTTACGTACATTTCCAATTTCAAAGTTTTGCCGCATTAGCAAATATAACGATGCAGCTGCTTGCGATCGCACGGTAGGCAGCTGAGAACCGCAATGTTTAAGAAGCAATAAACAAAGGTCCGCACAGTTATCCGTTTCTTCGTCAAACAGCAAATTATGATACTTGAATACCAACGAGCGCTGTGAGGCAAATAGATTTTGCAGCGCCAATGTACTCTGATTGCGCGAAAGCGCATGCAGCAATACCTTCAGTACCGTCCCAAGAAGATTGTGGTGCATTTCGGAAGACGATGCCACTTGTACGATCATTTCCAACGTGTCTAGAATTATCAAACACACCTCGGTCGCCAGAGATCCTTCGATGAAATTGCTTATTTCCAGCTCTGCTTCGTTCTTAATGTTGCTGTCGTAAAACTGAGTTCTTATTTGATCCTTCTTCCAGCGAAGCTTTTCCGTCGAGTTGCGCCCATCCTTACGACGGTTGATAAGATCATTTCTAGCCGATCCCGTACCACGAATAAATTCCTCCAATTTCTCGCGCATGTCCGGCGTTTTGCGGAAGCTCGATGTATTGCGCTTGGATGTGCTGGCAGGTTGTTTCTTACCGCGGTACTCGAAATTTGGTATACAGATATTCAGCACCTGCAGCATTTGATGGACACGGTGCGGGCTCAAACCCATCGTGTACTTGATCAGCGTAGTTGGTTCGAGATTTTTCAAAACCCACAAAAAGCAGGCCAGTAAGTTACGTGTATCGTTTGTTAGTACCGTTTTTGGTTTAGGAGTTTCCGAAACGTAACTGTATCGACGTATTCCAGAGATTGCATATGCTACTTCCGGACTGATTGTACTAGTCGCCGGAACAGAAGCCGCGGGACCTTGGTAATCATCCAGTTGCCCGATCGTGTTCAAACGATCATGAGATTGTGACACGGGTGTATGTAGTTGTGGTATTACGTCCATCACAATACCCAGCAGAGGAAGATAGAGAGCTGCCACGCGTGCCCTTGCATCCACCTCACTATAGCGTGGATCTAGATCATGCGAAGTGAGCAGATTTCTCAAACAACGTATAGCTTTCCCGTGAAGCTGTGTGTTCGAAATGTCCAGCACATTAGAGAGTTCCTGCAGAACTAAGCCTACCAAAAAATGTTGCTGCCGGAATTCAACGCTCAAGTCAGCGTATAGCGCACGGTCATTGCCGGTCATAGCGCTTATGTACGAATTTTGACTGTTGTTCGATGTAACGCTTGGAGTCGGACTACAAGGTGCTGAGAGAACTGTATACGGTGTGCCAAAGGGGAGGTTTAACGCCACAAAGTGTTCATGACTGCAAACAATTCGCAAAAAGTCTAGCTTATAGTGAATCATGTCCGGAGTAGGCGAACTCTTGGTCATGATAACCTTGTAGTATGTCTTGATTAACCCGTATACGAATCCACGATCCATGATGCTTAACAGATCAAATATGAAGAAAGCAAGGCTGGAGTTTATCGATTGGGCGAGCTTTGAATCGCTGCTGTTATAGCCAACTACTTTGGTCGTAACCAAATGTACCAATGTCGCTATATCATCCGTGTACTGATGCGGGAAACGACTTTTACGAGGAGAATTCAATGCATTTGTGAGTTCCAAGTGTTCCACCATGCTTTTGGCCATCAGTTCAAACAACATCCAGGAATTGGTCATGGATAGTTCGGCAGCGGACCCGCTGGCCACTACCCAATTTAAAGCGATTTCTTCGTGCAACAGTCGTACCAATCCATCTTTAACACCTGATCCAGGAGAACAACCATCTGATCGCATGCTCAGTGCACGATCAACAGTACGACTTGCATTTAAATCCGCGAGTGCCATCAAGTCAGAATTGCTATTGCTTCGATTCATTTCTTCGGCAGACGCAGGGCGTCGGATAGGCATTTGTAGAGAGGCTAGTTTGCACTTTGGATCCATCGGATGAGGAATTTTACATTGATATTGGATATATGTGCTAAGAATGTTTTGTCGACCATACCGTTCCTCGGGCTGCAAGAACTGAAAGCGAACATTAAGAGAATCGGAGTTACTTTCACAATAAAATTTCAATACTTTTTTATGAATTCATACATTGATTCTTGATACTTACAAAGATTTTGTCAGATATTTGACATATCGTTTCAAATACCGTTTGGCCAAGTGACAATGCTTCACCGCCTATCTTATAGGTCGTTACCAGCAACTCGATCAGTTTATCCAGAATTACTTGCAAATTTTTTACTAGTTGTTCCTGGTCGGCACTTTGCAATTCTTGAAGTGTTTTCTTAAACTCCCTCTCCATGTTTCCTTCGCCTATTCGCGGTGGTACTTTTCGCATATCCAAGCATTCGCAAAGATAGATAAACTTATCCAGATAATCATCCAATGCGTGAACTGATGTAACTGCATCGATCGTAACAGAAAATACTTGCCGGTGGTTGTCCAACCATTTCGTGCCAGGCAGTTGTACGTCAGGTGGAATGAAGGAGTAGTTGTTCGGTGGTTCTTCAACCATTACAGGCAAATTGAATTCACCTACGTTTAGGTGTCCTCCATCTTTTAGCACCGGAAGCCAGGTGTAGCCTACCGGAGTTTCGACCGTGGTTTGCACTTCTTGCGGTTTCTTCTGACAGGAGACGTGAAAAAGCGTAAAAAGTATGTGATGGTTTTGTTTCAGATTAGCCGGTAATTCAATTTTGATCTCATCGTAAAACGTTGGCTGCTTGTTGTGATAGTTGACAGCACTGTAAGCTTCCGTACTGAATTCGGAGCAGGAGCTCTTACCGAATATTGCGGGAAGCGCATCGGATTGTTTTTCACCGCCCATTAGCTGTACGCGAACGGCTATGTTACGAGCCGAACCGGCACGAGTTGAAAAGTTAAGCTCCTTCGTTGATACAAAAAATAAATTACGATAAGCGTAATGTGGATTCAATACGGCTGTTGATGGGAATTCCAAAATTTCCTTCACTGGACGTGAGTGATCATCCGGATATGGGTCGATTTTTGCTAACTCAGGTGTCAATGCATATTTTAGATCTTCGGGCGCCGGAGAAATTTCTACCTTTATCGAACCTGGAATACATTTGTGCTTTTTCATGAGTGCGACTGGGCGTTTCAATTCCGGTAAAAACTTGTATAACTCCTCATCTTTCATTTTGTCTGACTCTTGTTTGAAAAAACTCGCCACTGTGATCGTGATTGGACGAAACGTTTCAATACTGTTAGCAAAATCGTCCGGCGACCAAGACCGACGTTTTTCCATCTTTCTCTCCAGTGATCCGCGCCTTGTAAGTGTGCCCATATCGCTCGCCCTTTTACGAAACTGATCGAAGCTGCTGGTAGACGATTTGCGGTCCAAGCTGTTCGAGCTCGATGCCGAACCAATGCTTTCACGATCATCCTTTTCCATACCATCTCCATTGAAGATGCCTGTCAAATAGATACCGGTCCAAGCGAAGGGCATACGGTACTTTCCAAGCCGTTCGCAATAGTCTGCCGCATTAGATTTAGCTTTGTCTTTATATTTATCTTTATCCTCCTTTAAATATGGTTCCACCGAGTCCTTAATATCTCCTTGGAGCACTTTCTCCAATCTGATAACAAGATACAGTTCATTGCTTGGGTTCGTGATGTCGAAGATTGCTTCACGAGCTTGTGTGCTAATGTCAGCAAACGGTACATGATTCACCAACATACGCCGCAATGATTCCGGGTTCATATCGAAGTAGAAGTTTTCCGATAGTTTTTTCTTCTCTTTAGCATCGTATATAGCCATCGATGCGAATATAGGCTCCACTTCGAGCTCCAGCTTCAGATGAAGACATTTCACATGGATTCGATTGCCTAAATGTTCCATCGGCATTTCTGCGGGCAATCGTTTCTCAATAGCTTCCTCTAGTTCACCATCCGCATACAAATCAAATAAGGCCTGTTGGCGTTCCTCTTGCCGTTTACTTTCATTGCTTTGGTCAACACTTTCCGGTGGTACTCGTTCCAATACACCAGTAATGAGCGGATCATTCACCGAACTTCTCAAATCAAACGATGCCCATGATCCACGTGGGGTAAGTGTGTCGGTACACGTTGACACCGATGAAAGGCTTGCAATCGATTGACGACTGCTAGGAGTACAACTCTCACTGGCGTACAGCGTGGTAGAAGTGACCGATTCATCCAACGATACCAGATTGCTAAAATCCCGGTCTATTTCAAACTCCTGCTGGTAGGACGTTGGACTTAGCGCTCCTTTATCCTTCCGTTCACGTGTGTTACACGAGCTAGATAAGTGCCGTGCCGAGAACTCCACTACTTTCCAAGGCCGTGTAAAACAATCGACACAGTGCTGCACGTAAAGCGGCAATTCTTCCAATGGTTCCTTTGGAATAACATGTTCGATAGTACGAATTTTACGTGGTACTATCCTCACTTGTACATCTCCAGAGGGGAAGTCCAGGATGGATCGAAGATTATCTTTCTGCAAGAGGTTGCTATGTTGAGCCAGAAACTCCTCATAATCGATCGGTTCGACAAGATCACACAATGATATCTATGAAATTGATGAAGATATACAATGTTTACAATTCTTTTATCTGTGCCTCAGTTTGAAATGACTCACCGATGACGAGCATACCGAGCTGCTATCGCTTTTCGAAAGCAATTGATAGTTCGCTACGTTCTTGCGGATATCCGAAGAATTATGTCTGTTGGCGTAAAGGTGTATTGATTTTGTGTCATTCACGATTGAGGTGATCGTTCTTGAAGTGCAAGGGCGTCACCGAAGGGCCTTTGCACTGGTGTGTACTTACTTGGTCAATTTGGAGGCGAATGCTCGCTGTGTAGACGACATGGTCGTTGCTGGTAGGCCTATATCGGATACACCTCTTTCGACACCGCCTTTGTTTCTTTTGTTTGTTTCCCAAAGTTCGATCTTTACTGCACTTGAATCCGATTATAGTTTTATGGCTGTGCTAGAATTCGAACTGAAAGCAATGTAATGATGCTGTGTGTTTGTTTAAGCTTTCGTTATTATTTAATCGCACGTATTTTCCACTTTTTGGAGCATTTTCAATCACTTCTCCGTACGGTTTGCAAAAAAACCCATATTTGTTGATAAACGTTTGCTGTCAAAGTGATTAGTTTAGCACATTGACTTGAATACTGCTATACATCCAAAGGCCAACGCACAATGTTCTAGCGTACAAAATTTATTCTCGTCTCTTTCTATGTTATTCCTGCTTGTATTGCTTATTAAAATTTTTTGTTTGCTAAAATGTGTAGAATAATGCATAACAATGGCCTATTGCTTCTTGCAAAGAAAAACAAGTAAATTTTTACACATGGACAAAACCTCCCACTATGCACAGGTCCTGAAATACGTTCGTATTTTGACAAGTAAAAAGAGAGCGTTCCATTTTTATTATTATTTACATTTACGTGCGGCATTTGTTAAATTTAAAGTTGTACAGATCTTCGATTGTTACTATTAGCATACATCCGTCGCAAAAACCATGCTCGCCAAGCTTGAAGCTTCATAAATACAAAAGAGTGACAGTGATTGCATTTTCCAGATTAGCCGCTTGACTGGCACAGGGCCGTTACTACGACCGTTTGGTTTGTTACCGAAATGAAATTGCTACAAGATTAGCTTCAGCTGTAAATAGGAGTCCAGCAGTAAACGACACTCAAATGATTTCTCTAGTCACTGAACAATGAGAACCTTCCGATATTTGGCGTTGCTGGCTGCGGCATCGTTTCTATTGCTTCTGTACTATATATACCGGGTAGGAGACCGGCCTAATTTCAGCGAGCAGAATTCGGCTGACCGTCTTGCAAATGGACCAGCAAACGCTGAAAATAAACGGTATGTGACACATTTAGGCTTAAATATTGGAAGACGATGTATAGATGCATAGATTTATACGAAACATTTGCAGAAAGTCTTATGCTGCTTCATCGAATGCCACCGAAATATCGGTGGTGGTGGTGGCATGTAACGAAAGGCACAACGAAGCACTCAATATGATCAAGTCAGCTATAATATTTAACCGCAATCAATCACCGCTGCGATTTGTGGTGATCGCAGAGGAAAAGTTGAAGCTAAATTTCATGGAAAAATTGAATGATTGGCAGGAAATAACCGGCCGCATATTTACCTATGAAATTCATTCTCTAACCTTTCCACGCGCCAACAAGGACGAGTGGAGGAAACTGTTTAAACCTTGCGCTGCCCAAAGACTATTCCTACCGGTAAGATTGAATATCATACATTCTAAGACGCAGAGTAGTAAATCATACCTATCCTTCGTTTCAGTCATTACTTCAACACCTGGATGCGGTTCTGTATGTCGATTCCGATACCGTGTTTTTATCACCAGTACAGGAAATATGGGCCATGTTTCAAAGTTTCAATGCATCCCAGTTTGCGGGTATGGCACCAGAACATGAAGACACAAATGCAGGATGGTACAATCGTTTCGCTCGGCATCCGTATTACGGGGAGCTAGGAGTGAACTCAGGCGTAATGCTAATGAATCTTACGCGAATGCGTGACTTTCGCTGGGAGGAACATATACTGCCGATATATCGCGAGTATCGCTTGCAACTTGTTTGGGGTGATCAGGATATACTGAATGTTCTATTTCACTACAATCCGGACCGATTGTATATCTTTCCCTGCGAATGGAACTATCGCGCTGACCACTGCATGTACATGAGCGTGTGCGACGCTCCGGATGGGGTGAAGATAATACACGGAAATAGAGGGTACTTTCATTCGCGGGCTCAGCCCATCTTTAATCTTATCTATTCGACTATCGAAGAGTTTACGTTTCGGACGGATGTTTATAGCAATTTCATACGCACAATCGAAGAATCGCTGGTGCTACCAAGCAACTCGAACTGTGATAAACTGTTGGACAAATTCTTACAAGATCCGCGCAAACATTTCAAGGAAAATCAATACGAAGAGGTGACGTAGCGTACGGCAAAGGCATTTTGGGTCAGTGGTATGTATTTGTTGTTCTCCTTTAAGTCATCTCTCACACTTAAACTCGCAACGTCCATTCCACGATGATATTTGTACGCGTACACGCGGAGATTAACGACCAATACTCACGAAACAGATTTCTTTAGTGTAACGCCACAATCATGCTAAAACATATGAAGAAGCAATGTAAATGAATAATGTGTGTATAAATAAACGTATGGCATTATTTTTAATGAATGTACCTTTTTTGTATCATAAACATTTTGATTTCTTCAGACCGAAGCGGTGGAAGGATGGGAAATATAGACATCTGAAATCATGAGCAGTCCGTATTCTGATGATTGTGTTTCAACGTAAAATGATTGTAGGTAGTTAATTACATAAAAACCAAGTGCTCCGTTTGTACGTCAGCTGATGCAGCGAACAATCGATTCTAAAATAATTTCTTCAATCCTGTAATGCATCTCTTGGGAAACGAGTTTACATATTCGAAAGATGTTTTTAAATCAAGTTTCGCTATAAACAATGCCCACCGGCTCACGAATCAGAAAATAAATCTCCTCTTGTTTGTGGACCTGTTTGCACCGGGTGAATCTGAAAGTACGTTTAATAGTAGTGAAATCGGGCCGGGGCGTGAGGAAGAGGTAAAGTTCAAACCAAATGACGGTATGGATACAGAGGTTACATCGTTGCCTCCGAAAGCCGGCAATCGTCTCGCAGCCGTCGCCATCAGCTTCTGCTTGCTTGGACGTCGTAAAGGTCGTATCTTCTGCCAAGGAATTGGAAGTGGCTTGTGGCTAGTGTGGCAGCGTGTGTGCAGCGGTTTTTGCTAAATGCACTTGGCGGACAGTTTCATTAATAATAATAACGTAAAACCCACCCCTACCATGCCCTGTGTGCTCAATGGCGGCCGGAGAAGACTTGTCGGCGGACTCGGCCAATACACTATATAGTCTCTTGAAATGCACACAAGAGATGCTGGGAAGCAGTGTGTGCGTGTTTTTTTTTGTGTGTTAAACATCTCGTAGCATTTGCATTTCACGGTTGATTTGTAAATGTTGTTAAACTTTACAGTCAATATCAGCTGGCAAGTGCTCGGGTGGAGCTCATCGAGGCTGCGGTTGAGTGCCTGTTCGTAGTAGTGGGTGTGCTGCCACATACGTGTTTGTGTAATGAGCGGGATTGCATGTTTAGTCGAGAAAAGCTGAAAAAGTGGTTAAACTTCTTTCAGGCTGACATTCGACATTCGATACAGTCCAAGCTTATGTGTCGTGCATTTGTCGGTAACAGATTTGTATTCGACTGGTGCAACATGCCATCGCCAAGCATAATAAGCCGGGCGACTATTTATGTTCGCCACGGATTATAGCACACGATCTTCATCGTTGTCTGTTTCCAATGGCGCGAGATGACGCGTCGTGCTTGCGGCAGCGCGCATGTTTGTATGGACCCCAGAGCCCTACCCATCTTGAATAGTGAGGGAGCTTGCACCTGACAGGACGCATGCTTAAGCGATGCGTTGTATATAAATATGTATTCATAGTCAAGCACCCTTACCAAGTCGTTACGGTCAGCTTTTCGAGGATGCATTGTTATGCTGAAGAAGATGGCTCTCATCTCTAAATGTTTGTAGTGAAGTGTGACTTGTTTATCATCATGCGTTTCCACTGGGACCACGTGCTGGGAGACCGGTGGGGATAGCATTATCGCAATCATGATCACCTGCGACCAGATGTAAGCTGCGGGCCAACGTCGAACGTCGTCGTAAATGCCGAAAATAAGTCAAGGTTAGACTCGCACGTCTGGCGTATCGGTTCGTTCGGATGAAGCTGATTGCAATCGATCGGACAGAGCACTGGCAACAACTGGAAGGTCCCGAGTCGAATCCAACCCTGTGGCATAATCGAATGCAGCAAACGGTGCGAGGTAGCCCCTTTTACCCTTTATGTTGGTATGCGCCATGTTACGGTTATGTGTCTGCGCATTTCCATCACAAAAACACCCTTACACACAGACCTTTAAACCGCGCCCGGTTTGTGCCCACTTGTTTCGATGCCCTGCTGTCCTATTTGAAAGCGGTACGCAGATAAGTAAATTTCAGCTGGAATGGAAGGCTCATCTTCGCGTTTGATGAATGAGCTTCAGTATTAATGGGAAATGGGACCGATTTCGAAATGGAGACCAGCAGTGGTCATGAGATAAGCTCATGACGACAAGTTACAAAACTTTGATGGTTATTTTTTTAAACAAGAACGTTTGTAATGATCTTACGATATTTGGAAAGCGTTGGACGAATTTACCACAATACGACGAAGTTAGCGCCATCGCTAAAAGATGCCTTTTCGCAAATTACCCCAAAAACTGAGAAATTTGACAAACACGACGGGCATCAGCTCAACTTACTTGTTACGAATACGCAACCGAAAGATGTTAACATACACTTAATATCGCAATTTCAAACAGCGACACATCATTGCGCTTTTTCGAGATCTTTGCAAGATTACGTATCCCCGAAATCTATGTTAGTCTGTATTATACTCCGAACGTATCGAAAATGTCGTTAAAAGGAAAGTGTTTTTATCAATAGTAAACGAAGACATGATCCTCCACTGCACTGAACGGGGTGTCGGCCTTTTTCGGGTTGCGTAATCATTGTTTGTCGATTTGCAAACGAAAGGAAGAAGAAGCTCCGGTAACACAAACAGCTCAAGTGTTTATTAATGTTTTGATTGTTACACCACCGAGCCAATGGTCTGGTCGGGGTGGTTTGGTAAACCAGTCCCGGTGAGCTGTATCTCACCTTAGAGTTTGCGGTTCCTGTTGTAAATCATATCAACCTCAGCTCAAACACTCGCTGTCTTCGACAACAACACCTGGCCATTCCGTACTGGATGGAGTACTGAGCAGCTGTCTGGTCAGGTAGCTCTGGCAAAGAATGGCATGTGGTGGATAGTTTACGACGGTTGGTGAATAAATCATGTTGATTCAATAGCTCTTGCTGGATGTATTGGATATATCACATCGTGTCGCATGTTTGTACTGCACAGCTAACATTGCACGCTAGATACAAATTGTAAGCAAACATCTTCTTTAAAAGGACGACCAAAGTTTCAGAAAATGTTTTCAAATTAGCATCCTGCTGATATTAACTTTCTCTCGCCATCTGTCATACCACGATCGATAACGAGCAGCTACGCAAAGAAAGCTGTTGATGCAAATCATCAATCTTGACTGCGATTGTGTTGTTTTGTTTTTTTATTTGTATATATTTCAATAACTTGGCAAGGTGCAAATCGTATGCCAGAGGTCACGCGATACAAGATAAGTTCATGTTTCAGACGAAAGCCATTCCGATGCTGATGTTCACAAATGTGGAGGAAACCATAAAATGGGGAGGCACGGAATTAAATAGTGTTTGTGTTATTTTACAATTCCCAAATTTCGGAACAGCCCGATAAATAATCCTTCCAGATGAAAACGAGAAATTATTATCAACTCTAACCGGTTTGTGGTAGCTGGTATGCAAGGAAACCGGTTTTGCATATTCTGTAAAGCACCGCGAGGGGGATAATATTTATTATTGTTAAATTGGGGACTTAATTTGTGCGCGAGCTGATGCTTTTTACCAGGAACGTTCAATTGATGAAATGTTCCAATCAGTTCTAGAATGTGTAAAGTTGTCCAAAACGAAGACTCAAACAAAGCCTTTCAAACAAAAGACAAATATGAAAGATCGGAGCCTAATTTATTGGCAACCTGCTGATTGCGGAAGCTGCACCCGTAATCAAGGACGGTGCGAATATTAGCACTGCATGTGGGACACTAAAGTGCAGATATGGTGTGCGTGTTTGTCCGGGCGATAAAGATTCTACCGCTTCGTTCAGCTTCGAAGCGAAATCTCACGAACCTCTTCTACTGCATTGCCCAAGCATTGACATTGACCTCGAAGATAATTGATGACACATTACTGCTATTAAGTGGTGCTTATTGCTGGGAATGGCCAAGGTAACAAGTTCATCTTCGTCATACGCGCCTTTGGTGTCAGAATCGTCAAGAATAGTCGATGTCGTGTATTGATTGGAAAAAAAACTGGAGATTTTCATTCGCCACGCTCCTCATATCGTACTGTTTGATGAGATTTTTATACTTCAATGCGAAACGAATCCCATCCACGCAAGTGACTGTGCAGTTTACTAGCAAGGTCTTACCGAATGCACGATGATACCTCGAATGTCACCAATTTTCTCACGAAAACCCAGAAGTAATCGATACTTGGAGTATGGGTTGTGGAAGTGCAATAAATTTGATGGGCATACAAACCTTCGCTCTAGAAGCAGCATACATTGTAAAAAATAGCTTTTGGTACGACAGCTACGAGGATTTAATACAGGGAACGGGTGATTATTTTGTAATTGAAGATCTTACGAAATGTGCTAAAACACGATATCAGTGCACACTTTCGAAAGAATAGATTATGTGTTGATAAGAAATCGCTCCAATTTTCTATTATTTTTAGATATTTGTTGCAATGTAAATAGAGATTTTGAGGGGGCGGCCCGGTGGGAAGTTGTATCGTCGCCGGGCTTTCACACCACGGACCGACCGGGGTTCAAAACCCATTCGAACCGTCCCCCCGTAACATGGAATGACTGACTTGTTACGTGGTAAATTAAGTCTAATACGGCCAGGCCGTGATACAAACACAAAAAAATAGAGATTTTGAATACATTCTCCTTGATTTCTGCATCTCTTCTGACTGCGCTTGTTATTAATTACTAGAGGATCGTATGCAATGTGGTTAATTATGCAACATGCGTTCTGAATTGCAGGGTTTGTGTTTTAATCACGCACTGTTTAACCAGTTTTTTCCTAGATTTGGTACTTTAATTTATGTTACTAATAATGAATATAGACTCGGGAAGATAGGAAGATCATCACACTTTCCATGAGAGAAGTTAATCCGTGCAGGAGTTCTTCGAACAAGAAAAGTTGTATTTTTCTTTAATAATATAAAATTTTATTACGACAGTTAATACAAAAATGACTAATAATGGTATTCGTAAAAAATCATCAGCATAATTCAATTTTGCATAAATTTTGGCTTATATGACTCTATCAATATTAAGAAACAGTTAAAAACCGGGTGATCCTCTAGTTTTCAAAGGTTTGTGTAAAACAGATCACCTCATTGAACATTATCATGATCGATTTATATTATAATTTAAAATGGACATTTGCCCTTGTTCTCAAATGATAATCAATTTAAGCCTCCCATATTAGTAAGAATCATCACGATGTTTGATACTGATGATTGCGCCTTTTACTGGAAGGTGACCATTTCTAGTGGCTCCGATAGTAACTTAACTCTGCTTCTAATCATTTTCAACACGTCGCATAAGACAGAATGTTTTGTATGAATGTGTGTGAAATGCAATTACGTTTGTAAGTTCCGTTACGCACCATAAACTTAAAATGTCGACAGTTGACATTGGATCCGCCATAAAGAGTCTTCTTCATTTGTTTTTTTGCACATCCGTATACAACCATATATAATTCTTCTTTTGAACTATGCCGTCTCTTACAAGCATTCTGATCGAAAAGGGACGGTAGGTTGGACAGTATCAGGACTCCGAGTGGTAATTTGAGAGCAACCCTGACTTTCAACAGTGCACCATACCAAGATTCTCCCGTCGCGTTCAGTGGAGTGTGTCATTCGGTTAATAACTCGCCAAATATATCGATGAGATAATGTGCTTGATATATCACGGATCGTGCGCTCCGCAGATATCCAATGCTTGCCGCTAAGTATAGTACCGACACGTGATGCATTTCAATCAGTCAATGCACAATGTGATCGAATCGAATCAAACCGATCGGGCCGCTCTTTCCGTTAAACACCGCCGTCACGATGACACCATTTTGAACGGATTCACCTACCGCGTACACACACACACACGTGCTGTTGCAACTGCACGCAAATTCGATCGATCGCATCAATCGCATTTGTTTACGCGTCGCCCCTCTAGTGTGATCGAGTGGGTTTTAAAATTGCAACCATACCGTTTCGTTGTGACGATGCATTATTAGTTGAACGAGCTGTAGTTAGTGCAGCACCTTTCGGTTTCGAATTAAAAGATGAGTAATTGAATGATACCCTCGGCTTAACCTAGTCGACTCGCGTATCATCTCCGGAGACTGCAGCAAGGGAGAGGATAGTAAATAATTGGTTGACATTGAATGCATAACATGCTTCTCGCGTATAATTATCCATTCGGGATCCGGCAACGGTATTGCAGATAACCTATGAAACTGAAACAATTCCCTATTTTAAAATTCTAATAGATAGCACACTTAATCTAAGCTGTAACTGACCGACTTCTGGAAGTTATTCTCATTCCTACTGCACGTGATGTGATTCGCGAAGGCGATGGTTATATATTGCAAGGGATGAACCTGAGCCTGAGCAGTGAAAGGAATCACATGTGCTCAAGATGATGCATCCGTGATTGGCACACGAGCCAGTCCGGCTAGGCGTAATAAATGTTGATAAAAACAGCAAACAATGAAAATCGTGAGCTGAGTGGTGAATTTGTTGTATCGCGTACAAAATATCACGAGCATGGAACATGAAAATTTGCTCGTGGTGCATGTGAACTGAGAATTAGCAACAGCCCGTGGAATGTTTCGATGTTGTCCCAGAGGCGATTTTGCTCCGGAAAGTCCGACGTTGTTCATGCATCATTTCAAGAGCTAGCGAAAGCGGACCGCGTAAGGATTAAGCTTCCGGGTTAACAATTCAAAACAAGCTAAAAATTCCCCGTAACCAAACCGCAAACTAATGCTCCGAGTGTGAGACATAATATTGTACAGACCAGCAATTTAGCTAAAATTATGAAATACCATCCAGGATATCAGAACATGTTCATGCACGAAACCTTGTAACACAAAAAAAGTGGCTTAAACCGTAGTCCGCCTGCAAAATGCTTCCATCACGTACGAACGACACGCTTGGCTTAACTAACACCAACGTTGGGTGTTAAGTGTGGAATTCAAGCGTAGTTGAAGATCACACGAATGGGGGGATATGTCGTATAACCGCCGAAGGATTGAAGATTCTCCGGCGAACGTTTGTGCGATCGCGAATCACCAAGCAAACGATCTTGGCGTTGATAGGCCCGATTCTTAAGCCGCTTCAACATCGTCTCCTCGTCGTCGACCACTTCTTTCAGCTTGTTTGAAGGTGGGAGTGCTGTGCACACGTGGTGAATCGTTGCGTGTACAATACATGCGAACATCGAGCATCAATTCGTGCTGGCGCTGGTACTGTGGCATCCCGCAGAGCGATGATCTTCAACGGTGTGTCGGTGTCAGGAGCGGAGCGGAACATCGGGAAGGGGTTCACGATCGCTCCCCACTCGTTTTCGCACACTCCAATCGCAACTCTGGCCTACGTTATCCAGCCGGAATGGAGCTACAGGTACACTACTACACGATCGATGCCGAATTATCCCGGGTGGATGAATCGTGATCCCCGGCTCATTTGTGCATGCGTTTCGCTGGGTGTGTGTGTGCGCGCTCGTCGGGGGTATTGAAAGAGTCACCATCGCGGATTCGTGTGGCGCTGTGTTGGTTCGGCAGTTTGCAATGAGCGTTTAGCTATAAAATCACAACACCCTGATGAATTCACTTTTGTTTTCGTTCGAAGCTCAAACGATCTAGATAAAGAGCGGAGTCGCTTAGCATAGCTGTGCGAAGCAGGCAGCAGCAGATAGATACAAGCAGGAATTGAAGCCCTTTTAGAAAGAAGCAGTAAAAACACAGTTAGCAAAAGGTAAGAATGTGATCCGCGATCCGAAAGTGTTCCCATACGTAATTGTACAGAGAAAGTGATTGAATTGAGATCGGAACGACTGCAGGATATGTTCGTGTACGGCGATGCGGCGATATATGGTTGCCGTGTCCGGGTTCACAACCCGCGGTGTGTGACGAATTAAATAACACTAGCTCAACGGAATAATTTTTGGCAAGTGCTTAATTTTGAGGTGGAAATATTCTTAGCATGGACTGTACCGTCATTGTGAATGTTGCGTGTGTGTGCTTTAGTTCGTCCAGGGAAATTGCATCGTGCTGTGAAGCCTTCCTTCCTGCACTAAAGCAACAGTGTCTTGGTGGTGTTGCCTGTGCCAGATGCTGTCGTAACACGTCTCCTGGCTGCCATACTATAATAGCCCCAATCGTCACGATGACTTGTCTGCGAGATAAGTAGAAAGCCTGCCTGAAAGCCTGAAATAAAGAGAATGTATGACGTCCATGTGCATAACGCAATAAAAGCGTGCTACTCCATCCAGATCAAACCACCAGATCGAACAAGGAATGGAACGGTAGTGATCGGTTTGGGAGGGATTTCTCTTTTGTTGTTGTGTGTAATATGTCAAATATTATGTGTTTGGATTGTATTATTCAATCTCAAATATTTGCTTGCGTGAAATAGTTATGCAATGCAGAGATGGATAGCCATTCAACAGCAAGAGTGAGAACAGAAAAAAACTAATTCTTTGAAAATTTACAACATTTTGCTACAAATGATCATTCACATTTCCTAATGTTAGTAGTTTTGTGCTTGTACCATTACCTTACCTAGTGCCATCCTTCGAAAGGTATACCGTCGGTTGGCATCCTGTAGTTCACAATAGTAGTGGTAAACTAATGATTATCTTCTGGTAAAGATTAATGATACTGATTTTATGTTGGGATTTACGCAAAGGAAGAAAAATTGGCCGAAAACCGGCTTGTGGTTGTTTACATAAGGTGTTGCCTTTGCATGAACAACCATCATCATGTCCTCTGTGTTTATCAGAGGGAATGTTTATTTCAAAATGTTTGATCATTACTCAAATTTAGCATATTTTGTTCTTTTGCACGAAAATGAAATGTAAAACAATTAATGGAAAAACAGATTTCAAGAGATAAGACAAATTTATGCATTGTTAGTGGTTGGCAGAAGATACGTCATTATTCATCCCCAAAGCGGTTAGAAATAGAATACCTTGTCTAGTATTACATTACGAGAAGGGAAAGTACAGTCTTCGCCTACATTGTAAATCTCGGTAAGAACCGCAACCCGCTCAGTGAAGGGGCAGACGAGCAAGCTTTCGTATTTTAAGCTATTCAGGCCGAGATGCAGAGTTTCAGTGTTAGCACAGATTCATCGGTCGTTCAGTTTGTGCAATGTCAATTGCGGCTGGTGCTACTGATGTTAGAGCGTAGAGCGTACTGCTGCTACCTTTCATATTTTTGAAACTATCCCAACGACTGTGCCTCAGTTGGATGGTACTGGTTGGTAAGTATGTTAATTTGATGGTTTTGAAACAGATTTCCCTCGTCGGAAATGGAATTGCAGCATCTGTGCTAAACAGTAGCTCAGCAATCGTTAATCTTAGTTAGTGATTAGCGATGAACTGAAATAGTTCATCCTTTGCAGAATATCCCGTCATTATTTATCCGATGCAGACAAGCTAATTAAAAAAGCTCAACGTTATGGTGTTTTCATTGATATTTTTACCAAAAAAAATTATCATATTAATGTTCGAAAAAGAACTGCAACGAATAACATAATCAGTGACTAATTTCTGACAATTCCTTATCATGCAGGTCAATGATATCGAAACTAGCTCAGAAGTGTGATTCAGAGGAATTTCTGGTACATCTGCGCCCAAACCATTGACGTAATGCCATTAACGCGCACAAGGATGGTGGAACCCGTTTGAGTGTGTCAGATTTCTTGAATCAGATTCAAACTAAACAAGCAAGTTCTGCAGCATGCAAACGCAAAGATCATGCAGTTCCGGATGTCGTACTAGTGGAAGGGGCTAATCCCACCGAACATCAGCGTGCGAGATGACGCATAAAAGATTAACGGCTTAATTTGGATGCATGCAGTGGCATCGCTAATGAAATAGTCATCATCATTAGCCACGTAAAACAATGGTGTTTTATTGGGCTTGGTGCTGACGTTCGGCGAAACAATTGTACCGATAACAACACCCCCAGTGCGCGATCGATGATGTACGTGCACTCAAGCGAGTATTGAGCCAGTGCAAAAGGTGGCCGCTATGATCCCGGAGATGGTGTAGTTTGCGTTTCAGCCCACATTTAACCCAAGAGGGCTCATGTCTTACAGAAAAAGATCATGCCACTCCGTTTGCTCCTGCTACAAAGAACAATACGTGGCAACAGCTCGTCGCTCGACGCTTGCTTGTTGACTGACCCGAGATGACAAAGAGTTGCTCCAAGGTAGGGGCAGGAAAAGGGGACAGAGTACAATAATGATCGATCCTGAGGTAGCGGAGTGGAAAGTGAGAATCGCACACTATTGTGTCGCATCTCTCTGCCCAGGCACTTGAAGCTGCATACCACCCGGTACCATTTTCGTACACGCTGTGCTTTTGTCCATGTTGCGTTGTTTTACAATTCTATTAGCTTATCTGCTAGAAGCGAACCTTCTAGATTTAGCCTCGGCAGTGTTTCAACTGAATGAGTGGAAGAACACTTTTACAACCATTTGGCTGCAAATAGTCGCAAAACGGAGGCTGATTGAGACTGCGATAGAGTATCGTTTGTTAGCAAGACACTGCGTCGCTTGGCAGAGTGGATGTTTGGCTAATGCACCTTGCTGCGTCGCGTTTTCGCGAAAACCATTGTTCGTACAGCTACGTAATAGGTCGAACTGGAAGCTATCAGTTACAGGTTAGTTTCGCTACAGATGGTACGATTATGGTAAAAACACCTGGTGTGGCTTAATCGAACGGTAGCATTACAATCTACTCATTGGCTTCTTTTGTGTAGGGTTGTTTGGAATAAGTCTTTTGTGCGCACAATTTCCTATCTTCTGCGCAATGGCTTTGTGGCTAGCGTAAGATTGTTTGACATGGTAAAACAATCCCAAGAGTCATTGTTCTTTGCATTGTTGATTGATAATTCCCAAGGTGATGAAAAATCTAACATCACAAGAAAAGGTGTATGCAAGTGTAACCGAGGTGCATTGAAATATTAGGACTGTTCTCTATAAAAAATCACCTGAACTTGTGCATCCAGAAGAGTACCTGGCGGTGTCCTCCAAAGCCTGGACAGGGCCAAAGCTATAACAAAAAAAAAAAAAAAGAAACAAAGTAAAACGTTATGGAATTGAAAGAAGAAAAAAATCCATCACGATCGACGACGCACGTACTGTCTACTGCATTTGTGCGACGTTCATTGCCTTATACTTACCTCTTTACTCACTTACTTACTTGCTTACTTAGATCGTGTTTGACCGTGAGGGAATTAGTGATTGAAAACAAATGAAGGTAACTCCATTCACAGTCCTTCGTAATAGGTCGTCCGTTAATTCTTGTCAAACGGAGTGGTGTAGTCTTCTTTGCAGGCCATTAGTTATTCAGTATTTTGTGCTCCCAGAGCTAATTGAATACCACTAAAGTATCGCGTGTTTTTGTTTTATATTAATCCCCAGATGAAGCTGCTGCTGCTAGTGGTAGCGTCCTTGGTCGCCGTATGCCTTGCTGAGCCAAAGCCTGCCATCAATGAGGTCAAGTCAAATCAACCCTTGCAGAAGCCGGGCCGATTCTTGTCACTACCCGTACCCGAGAAATGTGCATCGCGTGAGTATTGTTTCTACCTAATTAAGTGATGATTTGCAATAGGATTTGTTTGATTTTTTGCCCATAGATGATGAACTAAAAGAACATTACAATAGTTAAAGAAAAATTATTTTAACGTTGTTTTAAACTAAAAGTAAAAAAAAAGATAAAAATAAGGTTTTAAATTATCCAATATCAGGTTTTATGAGGTTCGTCGCTTAAAATTGGTACTACACGTTCGGCCGTTGAAGTCTTTCGTTCAAATCAAGTTCATCGAACCGATGAGCTCGGATAAGAAGCTCTCGAAAAATCCTTTGCTAATTTGCATATTTGGAATAAACACCAAGCCAGAAACCAGACGCGTCGGTCACGCCCAGCCCTGAGAGCGACTAACCGCACTGGATGGACAGACCTTGAGGTTGAGCTTTTGAAGCAAAACCCGTTGTACACAACGACTAGCACGGCGTGATTGCGAAGAGGCAGGCTAAGAAAAAGGATGATCGTAGAAGAAGATCACCCCATACGGTCTTTACCAATACGATTACGCTAATTTGTTGGCTTTTAGGGTGTCTACTTCACGGGGCGCCCGTGATTCCCTGTCGCGACTTTTGGCATGCGGGCTTAGAGCAGCCCGGGAAGCGAGACTGTGTACGTTCAGCAAATGTTTACTATTATGACAGATCCGCTTTGTCGTAAGCAAAGGCATTTCATAATAAATTGGCACCATCGTGGTCACCATTTCGTGGTCCAGGAGTATGGTAAGAAGAGAACGAGATACACAGCAAAGGAGAAAGAGAGGAAGAGATAGAGAGAGAGCGAGAGAGGGAGAGAGAGAAAGCTGAAAGTATAAGGGAAACATCAATTGTGCGCCCCATCACAACGGAGAGAAGGGCGATTTCTAAGTATGCGTTTGACATAAATGAACTGCAAACCATCACCTTGTGTGAAGCGGTAAGATGATTTCGAGGCCCTCGTCATCCCTATGACCGGAGGCTATTTTCATCTTGCAGATCTTGCGAGCCCGTCCACGAAATATTCCGAATGGTGTGGTTTCGACCTTTATTTATCGGTGTTAATAAGCACGATTTCTTAATACTGTGGTCTGCAGCCTGTGACCTGCAACGAAACGTGATGGTGACTTTTCTCCTCATACGAGTATGGCGCGTATTCCACCACTTCGTTTCCGTTGCCCTCATTGTGTGCTTGGCGTTCTGCATCGGAGAAGCCGGCGGAGCAGTAGCGTTCGATGAGGCAATTTCTTGCACTGTCGAACTACATTAGCTACTGGCGCACAGGACGCTTCAAACTGGACTATTGGAGGGGCTTCTGTGATAACCGGACTAAGACACACGGCGACCGTTGTGATCGTGCGAAAATATGGGCTTGACTCGATCAAAATAACAGGTCCGAGTTATCGTCGTGTGGCCTACTTTGTGGCCACTTTTGGAAAGATAGAAAGAAAAGGAAAGTGATCCCTTTATGCAGCTTTATGGTCTGCTTCGAATCGAGCCATCGAAAGTGAGAGAAAATGTATACCAAACTCTTGATTGATCCAGACAGAAGTTCAATTTGTCCCTCTTAAGTCAATACAGACTTGTCACAAACGCTCGGTGGCAAGTCTATGAAGTCTGTAAATTAAATTGTAAAAAAAAAAACATATCAGAACATGTAGACGCACGATGGCGCATCTAACTTGCTGCATGTCGCCACGCTCAAGTGTGATGCGTAAAAGTATCTTTGATTTATTTGAAATAGTCTATGCGCCGGATTCTCAGGGCCGCCATAACGGCGTCACTCAAGGTGTCAAAACGGGACGGGTCGCTTGACAAACAGCGATTGCGCAATGAAAACTTCAGAGACTGTGATGAACGGATTTCCGGGGGTTCGCGTGCAGGGTGGCTGATGATATTGGGACAAAAATAAACACCAGCTAGGCAAGCATCCAACCAGCACGGCTCCTGGTCGGCCATCCAATCAACCGGTATAATACCACCACTTGGCACATTCATCCCACAAAAAGTAAACCTGAAATGGTGCTTCATTAATAATTAATGAAGCACTTGAACTTTGCATCTTCATATAGAAATATGGGAAAAGATGAACACTGAGTACAAAACACGCTGACGATGATGAAAAGTATACGATAGAGACAGCAAGACAGAGAGTAAGAGATAAAGAGAGAGAGAGAGAGAGAGAAAGAGAGAGAGAGAGAGAGAGAGAAAGAGAGAGAGAAAGAGAGGGAGCAAAAAATCGTATCTTACCATAGGCGAGGTAGTAAGATTTGGCATAGGAATTTGTGTTGCGATGCGTGTTTGTGTTACGATCGTATCTTGGCGAAGACGATTACAAAGATTAGCCACAGGCACGCTCCTGTGCACGATCACCATCCCAACAGTTAAAGGAATAATATAGCTAACAAAACACTACTTAGCTACCGCTGACATTTAGCCGGGCGACGTACGATTACGTGTGATCGGCAGTGATCTTTTGCTATTGGGGATAACGGTTTTCCGGAATCAAGGATAGGCATTATCATCGGTAACGTTTTCTCTTTTGTTTGTTCCGCAATCTACTACATCCACAGGTCCCAAGCAGTTCAGCTACCGTGGTCATAACTACTTCTACAGTGCCCACGTTCCGGCACTCGCCGACAAGCGGGTTGATTGGCTCGATGGTCGTAACATCTGTCGCGAATACTGCATGGATCTGGTATCGTTGGAAACGCAGGAAGAGAACAACCTGATCTTCCGATTGATTCAGCAGAACGATGTACCATACATCTGGACTGCGGGTCGACTGTGTGATTTCAAGGGCTGCGAGGGTCGCCCGGATCTGGAACCAAAGAACATCTACGGTTGGTTCTGGTCGAACAACCGCGAGAAGATCCATGCCACCAACCAGATCCCGAACGGCTGGGGCTACAATCCGTGGAGCAAATCGGGCCACAAGAAGATCCCACAACCAGACAACGCGGAGTTTGATATCAATCAGACTACTGAATCCTGCCTGTCGATCCTGAACAATGTCTACAACGATGGTATCGGCTGGCATGATGTTGCCTGCTACCACGAGAAACCGGTCGTGTGCGAAGATTCGGAAGAGCTGCTGAACTACGTGCTCGCTACCAACCCGGGCATCCGTCTGTAAGATGGAACAGTGCAGACGATGCTCGATGTGAAATCGCATTAGAACTGCCCGGTAATGGTGAAACTGCCGCGGAAGCGCCACCACCAACTCGAGGAACCAAATGTCCTCCTTTCTTACTTCTGTTCTACTTTTGTTGCTACCATACTGCTCATTCTGGAAAGGCGTAGTACGTTTCCTCATTTCATTTAGTAGATGAATTTTGCAAAATACATCCAGTGCTGTATGTTTGTTCTTTGGTAGAAAAGGAGGGTTGATGAAAAAATATGCATTACAATGAAAACGACTCAAATAATCCACAGATTACCTTCCAAATCGTTCCAGCACTAACTATTTCTTTTGAATCGTTAGTTAAGTATCCTTCAATTAACAATAACATTACATATTATTACGTATTCTCGTTTCGATTGAATGTACCTTTCCTTCATCAGTTTACCAATTATGGTTAAATGAAACATCAAATCTTATTAGTACAGAAGTAAATCAACATCCATA
Source organism: Anopheles culicifacies (assembly GCA_000473375.1). NCBI lineage: Eukaryota > Metazoa > Arthropoda > Insecta > Diptera > Culicidae > Anopheles > Anopheles culicifacies. Next base: position 26,714 of record KI422531.1, on the reverse strand, counting down.
CACACTCACGCGCACACTGGAACACATGTAAAATGTTTTCTAAATGTATATTTATTGAATAAATAGACTTTTTAAGAAATAATTAAACTATGCTGTTTTAGCGTTGGGTCGATGATGAAGTTGGAAGCTCCACCAGTTATTCACACGACAGGATCAGTTCAAAAATCCATTTGTACCGTTGCCTCGTACGCGGAGCCGATCTTTCTGTTGGGGATAAATTAAGTTAAGGAAGTCAGGAACGGCAGATCAAATTTTTGTGAATTTGTCTTAACAAGAAATTAACAAGAGGTATGTTATAGAACATCGCGAACTCTTTCATTCAACTCTGTATTAAACTCTACTTAAGTATATATCCTCTTCCAGCTTATTTCTATCTATCTCTGGATTTTATTGATTTCTTTATCTTAATTACTACAAAGTGTAGTTATATGTCATGAGTGCTATGGTATTTCAGTTATTGCAGCAAAAACAGGATCGGTATCGATAGCATCAACAGCTGTCGTTCACTTTACGATACGGTCCAAAACTGTATAAAATTGTAAAAAACAGTATATTTTTAATTTAATTCAAGTAGTTTGGTTTGACAGAAACCTGAACGGGTTTAAAAACAGATATTTTTCAAAAAAATAGTTTTATCGACTGCGTTCGTCATCCTGCTCAAACCATTTCTAGTATTTTTAAACAATTTACCAAAAAACGTTTTCAGATATGAGAGTATACACTGTCAATAAAAAAGAGGTTTCCAATTTCTACAAAGCCATGAACTAAACGAAACGTCAGCTCGAAATCTACTGGAAATTATTTGAACGCATTCGAGTAGATCTTCGTGTTTGTCATTTTTGAACGAATTTGTCAGCTGGGAACTGTCAAACGTAAACATCAAACTGAACGAAACCATAACAATAACATTGCTGAAAGACATGAACTCTTTGCCGGGAGGAAAAATGAGGTTCGTATCTAGCAAAAGAATAGTTACTGATATATTTAACATGGCACATACTCCCTATCATGGTTTCAGGCACCGAGAATGGAGAAAACTGTTGAAGAAAAAGCGAAGAAAAGTGATTCGTCAAAAGGCCGCACAAGCACAAGCACGTTTAGACGCTGAAGAGAAAGAACGTAAATTGGCTTGCCCAGAGTATCAATTGTATCTAGTTGAGCAGAAACGGCAGGAACAGATTTCAGCTAACCGAGAGGAACTAGAACGTGCTCTTCGCAATGCAATTTGGTTAGAGGAAGAACATAAAGCTCAGCTAAAATTTGAGACAATGCGCAAGAAGGAGGAAGCCAAAGAGCGTGAAGAAAAGGAAAAAAGAGAAAAGATACTGAAGGAATTCGAAGAACGTGAAAGTAAGCTTAAAAAGGACAAAGCAGAACGTTTGAAGCAGCAAGAACTTGTACGTCGTATGCTGTACGAGCGGCATGTGAAATTGCAAGAATTTGCTGCTACCGGTGTTGATGAATATCTGAATGAGCTTCAAAGCATACATAACACACGGATCGATGCTGAGGATTGTAAGTTCTTTGTGAAAACAGGTGCATGTCGTCATGGATATAGATGTAGTGCAAATCATCCCACGCCTGGTGTGAGTAAGGTGAGTTCTGCAAGTACCGTTAGCTATTGGAAAAGACTAATGAAATCTTATTTGCGGCAGGTCATCTTAGTGCCAAACTTCTTTAGCCATCCTGCTCTGGAACAGAAAGTGCATGCGGAATACGGCCAAGATGTTCGTCTCGAGTTCGATGAATATGATTTGCAAAATAGTTTTAACGATTTTTTTCGAGACATTATAGCGGAGTTTGAAGTGTTTGGCAAAATCCAACATATTCTGGCATGCAGAAATTCTGGAACACACTTAAGAGGAAGTGTGTACATAGAGTATGAATTATTGAGGTAGGAGAGCAATGCGCTTAAGAAACAGATACTCTAAACGTCTATGAAACTTTTCAACAGGAATGCAGCTGCTGCATATTTGCGAATGAATGGACGGTTTTACGCTAAGAAACAGCTTCACGTGGAGTTCAGGAGTCCAATCGTGTGGCCATCAGCTGTGTGCGGTAAATGAATCAAACCAGTGTATCCTTTTTGAAATTTGTGCTAAAACAGAGTACTTGCCAACGATAGAAACTTATTTTATCCTTAACCCATACACATCATGAATAGTGTGTTTGTATAGGAATTGTTGCATCTTGTAATGAAAAACACTGTCGGATCGAAATTGCAGGACTTTTCGAGCTTAAGCGATGCCAAAAAGGGGCCGGATGTAATTTTCTACACATCCTCAAAAATCCGGACCATCGTTACGTGTACAACCATTTCCAGGAGAGCAGCTCGATGCGAAAAGAGGAAGTTGTACGCCTGGCAACGCCGCTAGTTGAAAAGTATTAGTCACTTGTGTATGGTGTGATGGAACTTAATTTAATGGAGCTAACCATTTATTTCTTTCCAGGACTTGGGATGAAATAACATCCAATTGTGGACAATCCTCGAGGAAGGCTGCCCATTGGCGATGGTCTGAATCACCTGAAATGGAAACTGAAAACCCGGATCCTGACAAGCAGGTAGCAAGGAAACGGTATGACGGTGATGGAAAAAGCAAAAACGCTTCTCACCAATCCCGCGAAAGACCAAGCCGTGGTTCTAAACGACAACAAAGTCATACAAGCCGTAGCAGCAGTAGTACGCTCAAACGCAACCGTAGTCGAGCTCGGAGCTGTAGTCGCAGTCTAAGTCGGAATAGGAAAGACCACAGGTCTAGACATGAACATGCTAAAGATAGACACCACAAACGGTACCGAGACAATTCACATCTAAGGTCAGATGACCACAGTCCTTCGCAAAAGAGAAGGCATAAAAAAAGGAGAAATAAAAAGGACTAGTGAACAATTTAAACACAGATTGCTCCAAAATAGAGGGTAAGACTAAGGAGTATTCGCACGAAAAACAAACTGTGTAAAACTGGACGCTTGGTTCGATCGTATTTTCGAGTGATATCTCGCTTAACCTCCACCTCGATCGCCTGTATCTAACAAAGGATACATGGTTGTGCCTGCGTCACATCGGATGTTATATCGATCTCTTGGTGTAGTCATGTAGCGCGTCTGATATCACTCGTTCCCAACTTCTCTATGCCGTGGCTACCATTAAAAGAAGAACAAATATTCCAATTACAAAACTTCTAGATCTACATCTCGTAGAATATCTCAAAATTTCAGACAATGTCATAAACAGTAATAGTAAAGCATTCTAGTTTAACTCCCACACTTTCAACATCCCCTTAATACACAAACATCTAAATCTGACATACCTGCATACATCACCGAAATGGGTTAATATGGCCAGGTTGGAAAAAAAAGTCATTCTTAAGCGTGTCCACCTCATTTTTTTGTCTACAGCACTATAGTTTAAAGGGATTCGGTCTATAATTTCTAACTTCTTCAACTTTTTTTTTTACTGTAAGGGAATGGTCAGTTCTGCACAAGGGCTGTATGATTTAGATGGGGTTTTAACCCGGTCCTAATTTTTGAGAAGTGAGTACAGCTGCTTCTACTCTAATGGATCGCTGACACCACCTACCTTTGCGAATGCGATATTTTTTGCAATTTATTAAGAATGATTTGGATAGGCTTCTGCTCTGTTTCAAAAACGTCTATATTTAAAAACATTGTACATGATAATAGGTATAGGTAGTTAAAATTTAAAATGTAAATGTATGCCATCGCTTTTAAACGGGGCCATTTACGTCGTTGTAAATCGTCCGCAATTGCCACTGGCATATAAATGTGTCTTTGACTGATTTCTTACCGTGTTAGAAACAACATAGATAATTACCCATATCAACAAAAGATACACAACTGCACGAGAATTACCACGTCTCATTACCCAGGAAAGCTCTTGCAATAGTTTCGTGTTTACTCTCGTCCATGCTCAGCTCGTACTGAATTAAAATGACCAAATATGTAGTCGCAGCTCCCACCAGCTGAAAAATGAAGGAAATTTTAAGGTTTAAGATTCAACGTCACGATACTTCACCTAAAACGTACCGTAAAGAGTAGCGTAAAGTCCAAGCTAAACAGTCCGCAAGCGGAAAAGCGAACTTTGCGATGCACCATTTGCAGGGATAGCTGCATTAATTTTCCCACCAGCTCACTGTTTGCTCCGGCAGCTGCATTAAGCAGCTTGTGAACGTTGGAACCGATGTTGTCATTCTCCTGCATCAGCGAGCTACTTCCATACACGATGTTGAACACTCCGAATCCGTACACCATAGCCTGACAAAGAAAAAACATCGCGAACTGTCCCTTGGAAAATGGTGTGTCGCGCGATGTGGATCCAAGCACCGCATCCAGCACATAGTACGAATTGAAAACGATGATTACAAACACGATTGTTACGATGGTAAGCATCTGTATCGTAAAATAGTCCTCAGCGCAGCTACACGCTTCGCACAATGCATCCTGTATTTCGGCTACCGTGGCCACAACGTCCGGCATTGATTTATCGTTGTTGGAGTACACGGATGCAATTCCTAGTGGACGCTGGATTTTGATTGCATGCCAGTAGCTGGGCCGTCTTTGCGGTGAGATTCGCTTTTCCAATGCCGCTTGCTTCAAGTGTTTCAGTACCTTGTTCAGTAGATGAAACCGATGTTTGGTTTGGTTGACGAAGCACAGGAACAGCACGATCACCATCGACATCATGAAATAGGGCAGCAGAAACGCCATCCACGTGGTCACACTCGGATACGTGTTGGAGGAGATGAACACGGTTAGGCAGACGACAAGATAGAGCGAGGTTATAATCACTTTGGTACACATTACCAGTAGATTGTAGTGCAACGTGCTCTTGTAGTTTGTCTCCATGCCGATCTCCTTGAAGCGCCGATCGATACTAGCTAGTGCGTGGAACGATTTGATCAGCTTGTTCCGCTGGAAAATGCTGCAGAAGAAGGTCATGAAAAGTGCAGTGATGCCGATCGTAAACTGCAACACGTCCCCCAGCGTACTGATGTCGGTCCGGAAGAAAAACCGCGTTATGGTTTCCCCATTGAGCAGTGCTTGTACGTAGCAACTGCAGAACAGGATCACGTGCACGCTGGAGTTGATGTACCCGAACGGGGTGCAACGCAGCATCATCAACTCCGTCGGTCCCTTCACGACCGTGAACGGTGTCATACCGACCAGGAACGAAACGCGCAGTACGGGACGCTGGGCGGCATAAAAATCCTTCGGATTGAGGAACGTTCGCAAGCACTTCCGCATCCCGTAGGTCAAGATGTATCGCGGTCAGTATCGGATGACAAACTGAAACGTTTACGGCATCGCACGAAGTTCTAGTTTGAGCTCATTTCGTTCGATGACCCCCTCGCCGTTAGTTTCCCAGCTAGTTTCGTGTTTTCCCTTCGGAAAATGTCGTGATGAGTGACGGCCATCAGTCTCAACAAGAACATCATTTGCATCGTTAAACATCGCTTTGGCAAGTATTTGCGAGGCAAGAGGAAATAGAACACTGTTGCGTGGATCATCTACCAATACCCATGTGGCCAATTTTCTCACAAAATGTACTTTCCGTTTCATTTTTTCCCAAACTGTATGTGGGTTTTTATTTGCTTTCTCCGTTTTTACTTTATCGTATAGGTGAGGCCCGGTCTAATGTGTTATTTTTTTACCGCTTTGTTAGGTGTAACGTCATCCGAGAGCCATTTGCGGAAACGATTGTAATAAACCTGACGACCGATCCTATCGCTCGAAAGGACACTCGCTGACAGCCATTCCGTGGGTGTGCCGTGGTTGTCTCGCATAGAGTTGTGTTTGAGTTTTGCTTTATAACTCCGGTGCGACGAAACATGTAAACATTGGCCGGATAAACATCGATACTATCTTTAGACGAATCGCTGGATGATTCAACAGTAGAAAAGCGGCAGTGTCAAACGTACCACCGTATCGATAACATCTCATTTGTGAAAATCCATAAACCTTGATGCTTAGTACGAAGAGACTGGAAATATTGTGGGAAAGTGTTATTGAAATCAGTCCTTTTATTAGGACTATTATTTTATGGAATTGGAAAAATAAATTTAGATACATTTTCTAGTTTTTTGAAACTATCTGTTTCCCCAAGTGTTTCGGTGGTTAACTGAAAGGCTCACTTCTTTAGTAGCTTTAGTGTGTGGGCTATTAAAGTACGCTTGCCTCAATGATTCATACGAACCGGGATCATATCATGGTCAAAGCATAGCAGTAGCGTGAAATAAGGTGAAAAAGGAATGACTTAGTGAACGAAGGAACGTTCTAGAGATGGCATTTTACATGGAAATATTGACAACAAAACTTTAAACGAGGAGATTGTGGCGATAGCTGTGTTGTTCCTCAAATGACGGGACAAACGACAGGACCGGAGATCGAATCCCATTCAGACCGTTCCCTTGTACGCAGGACTTCTATTGCTATTCTATTGCGGGTGAATTCAAGTCACGGAAGCCAGAAATGGCAGGCCAAGACCTTTCGACGTTGTAGAGCCATAGAAGAAGAACTTAAAACGAAAACATTTTAACAATCCTGAAATGACCGTTTTTTGTTTGCGACTTTGTCTTCATTTGGATCTTTGGCGTCATTTTATTGCTTCAATCTTCTTCCTTGCAACCCCTTTTGATAACGTTGCAATTTGCCATTTCGCTTGTCACGTCATTCGAACCATTCGGATACCATGGCCACACCGGAAGGACAAATGGAACGGCATCGGGTGAACGGCAACGCGATAAAAACAAAGGCTGATGCCCAAAAATTCATCAAATTCTAGTATCCTACCGTAACCCCTTGGTACATGAGGGTAAACCCAAAAGTGGAGAGGTAAAGTGTGTGCGCAAACATTAAGGCCCCCCGAATGCTACCGAGTAACCTTGTCATAATGAATGGATGTAATGTATTAAAGATTCAACGATTGAACGATTTGCCGGGGGAATCCGCGTACGTCTGCCGCGGGTCATCTCATCGTTGAAGGCAGATGGCCCGTTTGCCGCGGTTGTCATTGACGTAAGGAAGGATCCAGAGTCGGCATCCGCTCACCGATCACTCCACGATCGTGCGTCCAATGGCTTGATGGCGGCAGCTGTAACTCATCCATCCATGGCTGTTGGAAGGCTCCTCCATTCAAGGGAGCAGCGAGCGCATTGGTACAGGGAATGGTTTGGTGAACGATCGAGATCATAGCGAGCGGCCGACCGTGAACCACTTCAGTCACGCCGAATCTGTCCTTGAACCGTCCGTACCATCTTATTTTGACACCCCATTAATGCGGTACTTGAAGTAAAAACAAAAAAAAGGAATAGAATCTAAGTCTAGCGATCCAGGTACTCATTAGATTGTTGTGTTGATGCATAAAGTGTTGGACGCGTTCTTATCGTATGTATGTAAGTGTTCCATATAAGGAAACCATTGCAGAAAGGATGAAATCCACGGGTAATGATACATCCAATCCGGAAGGAAAATAGTTACCCAAAACATCTTCTCCAATATCCAAAGATTTAGATTTTTTAAGTCTAACGTTTGTTTTTATAAATCTTGATCAATCGTTCCGCTAGACACATATTAGTTTTCCATCTAGACTTCTCTTGAAACCATTAAGTAACTCGGGTAATGTCACGTGTCTATGGCGTTTTGAAAGAGCCTCTGGAAAGAGGTAAAAGTAAGAGTTGTCTCCTTCAACAGTAATCCGATGGTCACCAGATGTCCGTCTTCTGGCTAATTCCGCTTGCTAATGTTTGCACGGTGCTGGGACGTAACCGGAACCGGTTATATCAGTGCACACTGCATCTTGCTGTGTGTCCAGTGATGCCTTCCGCTCAGACGAAGATCGTTTCAACTTGAACTTCACTCAGTCCCCAATGCTGTGTGTGGATGCGCTTTTAGAGAGGAACACTTACGGACAAGTTCATCCATCCACGTGCACTGTGAACGAGAATGACTTTCATTTTCATGTTCGTTGATCCTGACGGGTACGATCGGCGAGACTGCTGCGCATGTCACACGCGTGTTTTTTGGACAGTTGCCTTTAGTTAGCAGCTTTGACAGAAACTCTCGTATATAGCGATGTTTAGTAGTAGATTGATCGAACTTTTGCTTTATCGCCTAAGGCGTTTGTCTATTAACGCTTTTTCTCGTAGTTTACTGATATTTCTGAAATCATTTTGCATGAAACTTCATACAGTGCTACTCAAAGAGGTTTCACAAACTTAACGCAAGTGTCGTGCTTTTCGCTACCCAATTGCTGAGGGATGTATTGCATAAAATCTTCATATCGCAGCTCATTTATCAATGCACCCAAGTCATCCACCTGCCGTTTAACGGCGTGAACAAATAAATAAAAATAATTACATTACACCCTTGAATAAACATTCATTTCGCACAGAAACTCATGTTGCATGATGAGGTGTATTATTCACAGTCTGGCGTTTATTGTTTGGCTTGCGAACCGTATCGAAAAGAAAATCGTCAGTACCACCGCCTTCACAATCCGAATAGTGGCTTATTCGCAGATATAAGATGGCAGATCTCACCAGTATGTCCTGAGTTTGTTGTCATGAGAATTCTTCAACATTAACTTCTAGTATCTGACATCACAAGAAGTATAGCCAAGAGATATTAAACCTAATTATTTTTCAGCGTACATATCGGTATGAAGAGAAACATGGTAAGTGTAGTTTCATACAAATGAAGGTTATCGTCCACGAAGGGTCTCTATGAGTTGGTTGCAATTTAGTGTACAATGCTCAACTAAAGATGAGCGTATCCCAGACTCCAGTGTAAGCATTCTATTCTGCTGCCTGTGATGGTTTAGTTTTTAATAATTGATATTTTATTGATTGTTCATCACCCGTCGCGTCCTTGGCAGGGAAGACGAAACAATCGGATTGCAAGCGAAACAATGCCTCTGAATCGTTTAATCGAAAGTAAGCAACATCTTTGAGGCCTGGAAATTTTATGTAATGGTTCCCAGCCCATAACCCTTTTTCGCGGACGATGGATTTTTGTAGGTGACGCTATTTAGTGATGGAAGTGGTGAGTAAGTGCACAAGTGTGTCGTAACGTTAATCTGCTCATTACAAACCAGAGCATCGCGATCATTCGCCAAGGTGCTACTGGATTGTGGTGCTCGAGGGTAGCCATTAAAATTACGAACGTACGTAGCCTACCTTAGCATAGCTATCAAGACGCTCCGTACCTCTCGCCGGAGGCACACAGTACTGGAGCATCAGATCCGTGCTCATTTCCAGCCATACCGTGAGTTTCAATCGATCGATTGGAAAGTTGGTGTGGAGGTGAAAGGAAAAACAAATCGCTCGATTATTACACGCAAAGTAAGGTATGCACGTAATCACACCGCACAAACGCATCCTAGAATGAGCACAGGAAGAAGTTAATCGTTTTGATTTGTTGTGTAATAGCTAAACACCATGCGTACAGGTAGGTTTAAGCTGAATGAAAATCTATTGAAACAGAATAAAACAATGCCACGCGCAAATTGTTCCAACCCTAAACATTTGGAAAGGGAAACATATATGCTAATGGAAAAGGAAATAAAAAAAGAAGGAAACATTGTGGACCTTCTCATGTAATTACTTATACAAGAACTCATGCAAATTTATGCTAGTGTGAGTGTATTAATGGAACATTCGTAATTAATAAGTACACAGTTGAATTAATTTCTGATCATCATAGAATTGTTCAGTAACTGATATATGTATTATCACTTCTTTTAACTGTTTTGAATATTTATCTTTTGTAAATGAAAAGCATGATTCTTTTAAAAAAATCATCTAACAGCTCAAATTAAAATATTTTAGAAAACAAAGTAAAAAAAGAATGTTACAATAACCGCAGGACTTGAAAATAATATTTAAGTGCATTTCTCGTTAAAAAAAAAAATTTTAGATCTATGTAGTAGTAGTAGTAATCTATGATTGAACATTTTCATTTTAGATTACATGAGTTCTGTTGACTCATACATCTTTACATACCACACTTACATACATTCTAGGTACTTCTTTACACTATATTCATGAATATTCGTTAAGTCGGGGCGGTTAAAAGAAGCAACTCAACCCACAAATTTTACCATTTTTGGGAATAATGTAAATATAAATATGTAAAACAATTAGTTTGCGCTAGAAATACATGTTTTAGTTATTTAGGAATAAAATCATTAGAGCGTAATTATTGAAGTATTTTATGTGGAATGTAGTAAAAAGATAACAATGGATAAAAATATATCATTGACTATAGTTTGAGATGCTCGGTGGGATAATGGTATGGGCGCCGATTAGTCTGTCTGTATATTACATTTCTGTACTAAAATGTTGAGATGTATGTTCTCGCGTGATAGGAATTTGTTTCTTGGAGGCAACAAATTAATCTTACTTAAAGAACTTAAATGCCAGACTAAGTATAGCACATTCTTTTGAAAAGTCCTCGATTTGATTAGATTTATAATTATAGATATAAATAACTGCAGGTATATTGCACGGTATATTCTTATACAACTTATACAGACTTTTATACGTTTAGGCCTTTAAGTTATAACAATGAAGAAGAAATATACTATGTGTTATAATTATTACTTTAATTATATCGCTGGAAAAGTCATAACTGATTCCTTTCATACTTTCACTTGACTGATTTTCTTATTGCATTGTATGCACATGGATGACAATCCAAATCTAGTTTATTTAATTTAGTTTAGAAAAAGCCAATTTCTATGGCTTACATAATTATAATTCAAAAACGCAAAAAGTATTTGCAAATGGTACAAAAAAGGTACAAAACTGGTGAGTATGTAACACACTTTCATAAAAGATGGAACCAGGCACATGCTTAATAATTTTTAATTTATTGGTCTCCCTTGAACGTCGGTTGACTTATGGCGAGCAAAACCAATCTAAATTAATGGCTCATCCAGACATCTAATTGAAATTTGTACATTTTGGTGTTCAATCGTTCCCCTGACATAGAACAACACCAATTAAGTACGCTCATGTTCATCTGGCTTTATCGCAAAGCCTAGCGAATTTCAATGTTCGCCATCGCCGGCGGCGTTCAGAATAAAGGAAACGCTAAGACAAAATGGAAAGTTGTTTTCCGTCAGCTCTTGGAGGTCTCATCATCTTCTGGCGCAGGCAGTGCGAGATGTTAGCAAGCCCGAACTTGCTATATCTCGTGCATGCGCATGTGTGTGTGTCTGTGTGTAATCATCTGCGCGCGATGATAAATGACTGCATACTGCCGGTGCTGTACTATGCTAGTGTTGCTTACGTGAAGCGGTTCTACGATGCATCCTCCCTACCTGGGTCGTTTGCAACTGATGGCATTGCTCAATATATATTGCCATCGGTAGTGCCGTTGTTTTCTGCAACCAGTTGGAGGTTGTTGCTGTAGGTAGTAATGAAGTGCCATAATTATGATTCCTTCGTCGATCCCTGGCGGATTGCAACGCGGCCTACCCGGCAAGGCATATTTTGGTTTAATCAACGTAAGGTTTTGTGCTATTCAAATGGGCCACTGATTGGTCGGCATGTCATCACAACAACCCTTCACTTATGCCCATGCGGAAACTCATGGCTCAGTACCCTTGCGCTCACAAACATTGCGTAGAACTAGACTAGCTCACTGGCTCTCAGGAGCGCTTTGGTTCGGTAGCACTGACCCACATATTAAAGCGAAGGAATTTCGATGCGTTCATCTATCGATGTTGATGAAGATCGAGGAAACTGTACGCGGCGTGACTCTTGCTTGGTTCACACGCTCTCCCGGATCGACCCCGCGAATCATGTTTGACCCCAGATCGGAAGCACACCTCTCTTGCCGGTGGCACCGGCGTTGATTGTGCCGGTGGCTATATAAACGAAAGTGGTTACGCAACGACATGGGCATCGAATTTCGGCATAAGCGGAGTCGCAACCACTCAGACTTTACCATTTCCCCGCCCGGCCACTTCCCACTCAACCGGGCCGATCGACCAAAATGGGCGGAAAAAGACCTACGCGATTTGGGTCGCAACCGGCGAAATTCCCGCCATCTCCACCGTAGGCCGAGGTGACAAAGGCCAACGGCAATAAGAAAAAGAAAGTGACGTGAGGCTGAGTGGTGTGGAAAGCGTACGAAAATAGTAACAATAAAACAGCCTTGCCGGGGCCGTGCCGGTTCGATCCTCTGGATGGACACGAACTTTATCTGACGCGGAAGACAGTTGATGCCATTTTCCCAATAGCAGGGGAGGCACGTTTAGAAGTGCCATTCGGTCATGATATGGTGATGGTGATGACGCAATTTTCCACACTTCAAAGCACTCTAGCACAAGCCGTCGCTCCCGCTGGTTTGACTTAGGCATGTTGGTGGCTTGATCGCATCTTCGAGGGCAGTACAACAGCAAGAGGAAAAATACCACCAATCCGAACAAATCTCTTTGCGCACGGCTGTGTAATCTCCGAAAACGGATAATATCAATTCTGACCCCATGGGACGTGAGATTAGCTGTCTCAAGGGTCGTGCCGTGTTGCATCATGGCGATAATGGGCATATGGGAGTGCGTGGCAGATGTGTGATCCATTGCCCGAGTCCCGGGTCCCTACGAAGCCCTTCAGTCGGAAGAATGGAACATTCAACAGCCATCGTTCGTCATGGGATGTGTCGGAATGATGATGTTCGGTGAGCATTATTTAACGCACTTGAACGAGGAGATCGTCACGATTCGGTCGCAGCTTCCAACGCGTACGCGTCGACGCCACCGTGAAGAATCGGTTGTTTATCTTGGTCCAGATGGAACGGTGCGGAATCTTGGTGCTGCGACAACGAGCAATTATTAAACGAGCTTTATGCAACCATCAGCGTAAGCGGCACACAAAGCAACGAACAAAAAAAGTGCAAAAATCCACATTGTTTCGATGGGAAGCAGCGGTTGGTGGGTTAAATATTGTTGGATGATGTCAAATTTAATGCTGTGGGACCAGTAGCCTCACCAGGGCTCACTGGTTGTTCCTCGTGTGAGGTGGGAGTCAAACACAATGATTGCCAAAAATTCCCAAAAACGACCGTTTAGCAGCACCTGGGACAGGCTCGAAAATACTGTCACAGCGTAATGCGTAATGAGAAACTTTTTCTATTCGACCATTTCTGAACTGGACATTAAGCGTCGATCGTTTTTGATGTTCGTTTGAATTGGCAGGCATTACGATACATTTTTTTTTCAGTAGGATGTACCGATAGTCAACTTCCCATTGCTTTGGGCGCATTAAAAAAATGAAAAATTACATAGTGCAAATTGTTTGATGAGAGAGGAAATCTACATCCGTAAAATCAACAGTTTCATAATATCTCCGTCTATTAGTGAAGTTGACACACATAATGGCAAATGTTTTGCCATGCTGAGAAAGGCTCACAATCAAACGCTTATTGTAAACTGTTGCCTGTTGTTGTTCGCTTTCGCTAAACTGTCCACGATTAGATGCAATGAATATTTTATATACAGCGAACCACAATAAAGCATAATTCGATGAAAGAAAATATCGGTATATCGTTTGGAGCTGTTGACTAAGCCTCATACCTTACACCACGGAGCACTGAGGCAGTGCAGTGAGAGAGTGGCAGGTAAAACGAATATAAGCGGATATCGTTAACAGACCATGCGAATCCAAACGAATCATGAACAGTCCATTCCGGACATAAGCCGTTAGGAAGTGGTTTACGGAACACAGACAAACTGCACGTAGTTTTCAGCAACGATTGGAGTAGAGCTAATTAAACAATGAACTTACTATATTGTCTACCATGGCGTTAATATGAAGGAAACGCCATATGTCAAAAAGATTGGCAGGTTTTGCTAAAATATTTCCTTTTTCATAAAAATTTGGTCTTGAATCACTCGCTATTGCAAGTTACACAATGAAGCGCTCGCGAAAGATTTCTGCTACGTCCATCAAGGCGTTCGATCAATTTCTTTCAACAGACAAATGCTGATTATCTAATGTGCCTTTAAAGATGCATTTTAGCACCACTTCGACCTATGGAATGTATCCATAAGGATGAGCTCAAAACACAAATCTTCACAGACAATATTCAGTAAGAAAATGGGTAGCTCTTCACCAAAAAAAAACCCTCCAAACAACGAATGAGTTCATGCAGAGAGTTGGACAAAAACTGCAAAGTGATTTTTGTGACGTTTTTCCTTGATCCTAACTAGCCATATTGAATATTCATGAGCGTACTGCATTCGACTGGACAGAAGTCATCCCCGTCACTTATGCGATGACAACGAGTGTGTCCGGGGAGCTGTAGCCGGTTATGGCCGATCATCCGTAACTACAGGAGCATCATTCTGTGCCCGGTGGCGGTTTCGGTTGATTCCACTGATCGCGTGCAAAAATGTGCACTTTCGCTTTCCGCATACCTGATGCTGTTGCTAAAAAGATCATGCAAACGAAACTACCACAGAGAGGTGGCCGCATCGCCATAGGTGGATCCCAAATGCTATGGTGGATGCTTTTCATAAGGTCATACCTGTACGTAGGGTTTAATAGATATTTTGATTGAATTGATCTATCGCAGTAGCGTCACATCGATTCGTCAGACAGTCGATGATGTGGTAGATGGTGGATGAGGATATTGGCAGACCCCAAAGCCTGACCAGCAAGCTTTCTTACAGCGGTGTAATAGCCTTTGAACATAGTACGGAGCTTGTAAAACTGTATGTTCGCATTATGGGTAAGCGAATTCGCATGTCCGCATGGTTGTTCCGTTGTGATGATCGCTTACGCGCGTCCCCACCTAAATTCTGGCGCATTGCCGAGACGCATCCGATCGTCTGGAGAGTGCGTTTTTTCGGAGAAGGAGAAAGAGAGAGAGAGAGCAAAAAAGTTGGATGGAGCCAGTTTTCCATCTGTGTACTACGCGGACATAAAATTCTTCAGATAAACGGAATGTGATTTAAAAAAATACTCTGCTCGTTTTAGGAGCTCTTCTAAGCTGTAACTTGACATTTTAATGTAAATGATCATATGTCTGTTCAGCAAGAAATCGAACTTACCGGGAGTTATTGAAGCCCTGCAAATTCCCGCCAAACCGCTTCGGGTCGAACATTCCAGCAAATGCTGTTCCAGTGCTGCGGATGAGCTCCAGTGTCGCCGAGAGAGCGAACGTTGATCGTCTCATCACCGGCAATGAGAGGCCGTGTCGATCGAGAGAAACGCGTACGGGCAGCTGATCAAGAGTGGTGTAGTAGCCTTCCCGCGATCAGCTATAAACCGAAGTCGCGCCACGATTTGGCGTTCAGTTTTATGCTAAGCTCGCCAACGTGCCAGCACACAGCAGCTGTCTTCCACGCGTAAAGCGCATTCTAAACATCGCATTGTGAATACGGTAGTGAGTGCTGAAAGTGCCAAAGCAGAGTATAGCAAACACGTAAGTGTACATTCGCACCAGTGATTGGATCCCGTTTTAAACGCACCTAGATTGGTTTACCAGCTGCATCCGCACGTCGGATTTGCAGTGGACAAATTTTCTGCAACCGAAAGACCTAGGATACGACACCTAGGTTGCGCAGTAATGTGATCCCGCACGGTGTGCACAGTGCAGTGAGGTTGTTTCGGGATCGGGCCGGCCACACACTTGTCGTACGGTCCCGAGTTGGTGGGTGCCAACGGTGAAATCGACGCAAGAAAAACCGTTATAACCGACTTGCCGTTGTGAATGTTGCTGATGTTGTTGCTACGAATGCCCGTTGGTGGTTTTCTTCGAACGCTAAGCCAGTTCGGTTCTCCCGGCTTGTTAGCCCCAGCCATCGGTTCGAGATGGAACAACATTATTTTCTCTTCGGTCTGCACTTCCGTATGCCCGTATGGATGTGTACGTGTACGGGGCAGTACGGCGAATTTTCCCAGTGACATTAGAACGCAATCTGGAGCACACCACTTTCATCAGGGTGTTTGCACCGTAAAAGAAAGTGTAGCCATGACGTGCATGATTTCATTATTGATTGGTATGGAAACGGAAATTTTTGCCCATTTCGGAAGTGATTGTTGTATGTGTGAAAGTTCGCAATAACAAATGATTTGAGCTTTATTTCATGGTCCAAGTTGTGCAGAATCCATCTGGACAAATTGTACTTAGTGCAACCGATGTGTTCATGTACTATTGGATGTTTATACAAAACAAAGCAATGTCATAGTTCTTCAATTTAAATTATACAATTTCGAACAATAGCACTAGTTTTATTTCTAGTCAAATTGTCTTTTCAAACATGATGATGGTTATGATCATGATAAGTCCCATTTCCTACCTCAACACAAGAGTGACAAGGATAATTTATCGTTCACATATTTAAACTTTAAAACATATTAAAACATGTTCATGGCAAAAAAATATAGGAAATCATGTTCCTTGCACACGGCCAGCACTACAGACCTCAAGAACAGTATTGTGTAAGAGAACTATCATTCGGAGCAGGAGATCCTGATCTAGTCTTGCCTGACTAGATGAATTAACATAGGTTACTCTGGAATTTCTTGACATTCAGATTAACAGCATGTTTTGGGCAGAATTTTTATAAAATATTTATTCCGAATTTTCGTTTGCATTCTTATAAATTATTAACTTTTTTTTTTTTTGCTTCCAACATTCAATGCAATATATTCAGTAGCTTCCATTTAAAACAGTTGCTCGAAATAGCACACAGCTGTCAGAAAAGTGTTCATTTCACTAATTAAAAAAGATCTAATAAATATTTAAATGAGTCGAGCTGATGAAGAATTCCAAACCAGCTTCAAAAGGATCCTAATAACAGCAACATTTAAAATATACCTATTAATAACAATCAAACCAAACAGTGTTTAAAATAGATTTGCAATGATGTAATCACCTGTTTTTTGCCCCATATCGATGAAAATTTGCATTAGCACCTAATTAAATAACGCCAAGCCAAACGGTTCGGGGGAGCCGACTGAGCAGAAATAGAAAGCTTTTACCACGCATTTGCATACTCTTCTTCCGAGTGCAGTGCGCTGGAACATCGTTAATACGCACACAATGCCGCTACCGACATTTATCGTCGGCAGCGACACACCGAACAGATGGAACATGATAGTCACCGCTCTTTGATTCGAGCCCAGTTTGCCACAATGTTGCTAATTTCCGCTACAAATTCACGTTCCAATCATTTGGGTGTGATTATTATGCGGCTAGCTTAAAGGTCCCCACCCTGTCTTTCCTTCCCCGTTTTCCGGAACTTCGTTTCGTTCCGTTGTGTTGTGTAGCGTGGTAGTCAAACTGCTTCCTGACAACAGCAAACAGCAAAAAAAAAGAGGAAAGACACGAAAAGACTTTACACTTTCCATTTCGATCGATTTGATAGCGGGTGTATGAAGGGATGTACGCAATGCTGTTCGGCACTGTACTCCACAACAACGTGAACTCTGGTCTGGTGGCATTTAATGTCATGCATTTCGTGACACGTCCCCTAGCGGGTGTTGAAGGGATTGAGCAGAGTACCACACGACCATCATTTCGGCATTATGAGCACTTTCACAGCCATTAGATAAGCGTCGTTCTGCGGTAACATTTCACGACTTTCACCGACTGCAGTAATTTGCACAGTACTCGCATCCTTCTGCAAATGCATACCGTACACCGGTGTGCTTTATGTGCACCATCAAAGGTCAATTGCGGACCTAGTCAATGTGGAGTGTAGACCGACAATTCATTTGATTTGATTGCCACGGACAAGAGAGGGTTGAGATGGTAAAACTGGAACTGGCAATAGCAATAGCAGTCGTAACGTTTCAGTACATCGAATGGATTTGATAGGATGTGCGTTAAATAAATCGATAACATAAAGTATGCGAAGGGCTCCCGATGGAATGTCCATAGCAAGTAGCATAGGAACGATCATGTAGCGTATCATTGCAGCAAGATTACAAAACATCTCCCTGCCACTCGACGGTACCCATTAAAGGCAAACGATCGATAAACACTTTCATGCTCCATGATCATGTCACAAGCGCGAGAGTTTACCGAAAGGCCTTACCGATCAATCGCTTTTACTCGCTTCTGCTTGTTGAACTTGGCAGCGAATCAGCCATTTCGGTTTTTGGAAAATGAAAGCGATCTACAACGCACATCATGCGAGCGATTTGCTTTGGGGTGAAAATACTTTCCGGTCTTAGCACTAGGCGCACTAGTACACGCAAACACATACAAACGTAAGGAGTTCCAAGATTCCAAGGGACAGGTGACGGGTTACGATCCTACACTAACCGGAATTCATCAACCAACCTTCTCATCTCCCGCTGTGTTGCGTGTGTGGCTCTCGCCGCGAAAATACGCACCGATTGTGATAGTTTATTGCTCTTTCCCTGCCCGTCACCGATCGGTTTCGCATTCCATTTGGGCAAGGATGTGTCGCTCGCGGCCGAATTCGATACAAAAGATTTGCAACGGCAACAAGCGATGAAACCCGTGTAACCGCGTTTTTAAACGCTTTACATGGTCATCGGGGTGTTTCTAGCTGAACCAAAATAAAAAAAACTTCTCTCAATGCCCTGAAGGACCGCACCCTACGTCCAACGTGACGTTCCCGCTCCAAAATCCATGTCAGCATCCTATTGCTATCAGCGCCCCGTATGTGGGGACAGTTGATGAGAAAGGATAGTATGGCTATATCCGACATCGCCGTCCTGGGCATGGGTTCATCCAATTTTCGTGCCCGCGAAGGAGAAAGAAAAACTTCGACCTTACACTGTTACCGTCGCCGGTGGGGACGTGCGGGCGAATCCCAGGGAGGAAAATCACGGGACGAGCAGTGTTTCGGTCACGCCGGGGTGGTAAACAGGCGCAGAAAGAAAGTGACGAAACCCGTTTTTCTCGCACATCACACAAAAGCAGATCCCGAACGCGCGCGCGCGCCATTATTTTCGAACGGGGCCGCACACATTCGCGGCCAATCCAATTCCAACTGGAGTGAGAGAAGGTCCCATTATTCGACGTGTGGAAAGGTGCCGGCGGAACGCGTGTGTTTGCGAGCGCGTTCCTTTCCAAAAGTGAAACTTAGCGTACCGGAGATGGAACCGGAACGTGTTCCTTTCAGATGTGTCCAGGCATACGTGCACCCCGTGTACGGGTAGCGGGCGTACTGTCCTTGTTGTGAAACATATGGGCGGAGAAAATAATGGCATCATAACCGTAAGGCGGATTGGCAGTTCAGCACGACGACTCCAGCAAACGACATCCTCCGGGGCCAATGGACAACATTAAAATGATCGCCTCCAGTGAGGGTTCATCTTAATCGACGAGTGCTTTTTTCCCTTCGGCATTCGTTCCTGTCAATCGATTATGTTTGCCAACTTACAAAGTGATGTTGGCCGTTCGTGCCGAGACTCGAACCAAATACCGAAACGTGGACAAACACAGCTAATTGAAATTGGTTTGCCAACCGGACGAATGTATGGCCGCGGGCCGAGTCGGTTGAGCCTTCTACACCGCTTCAACAATTGTTCCATTGATACCATTGGGTAACGTAGAAAGTTGATGACGCTTTTGCCAGTCATCAATCGTTTTGAGTGCCGTGGTTTGGATTGTTCCTAGTTCCGAGATCGTTACGAGATGATGCAACAACGTCCGCAGAAATCGATCGCAGAAAGGGGGGCGAATAAAAAAAAAGGAAACCACATAACGAATTGTTCACCAATGTTCGTATGTTCATCACTTATAATTGTTCATTAAAAAAGGAGAGTCCCTTAGAAGAAGAAAGAAACAACATTAGCAAATAACAGTTGACACATGATGGTGATTAAGCGTGTTTCTAAACAACGCATGCTCATGTTGCCTCCTTTTGCCATGCTATTACCATATGAGGTTGCTGCTATATGGTGTCCCCTAACGGGGGTTTTATATTCTTTTTCTTCCATTTGGTGTCGTCACGGTATCGCAATTGACCAAGCCCCTTACCGTCGTCATCCACTACGGACAGTGGCAAGTATGGCAGTGTGTCACATCGGCCAAGTGTGATGATTTGGTCTTTAAGCGAGGGCTATGCAGAGGAAGCAGAGCGAGGGGGGAAAGGAATGGGGTGTTGTTTGCCACCTACAACTATTGCGTGCAGAACCACAGCACAAACGGTGCTATCGGTGCGGGAAAATGAATTTACAGCTAGAGCTTTGTTTTCGCCCACCGTTCCAGGCTGGGTTTGGATCCGGGTCGTGCGAGCTTCAGTGCATGAGTGTTGGACTGTTGGGGTGGTAGCGTGCACAAAACC
Organism: Anopheles culicifacies; assembly: GCA_000473375.1. Lineage (NCBI taxonomy): Eukaryota > Metazoa > Arthropoda > Insecta > Diptera > Culicidae > Anopheles > Anopheles culicifacies. Next base: position 6,421 of record KI422531.1, on the reverse strand, counting down.
TAGAGGGTTGGATGTAATAAAATATATAAACACATTACACCCAAAACATTCCCATTGACCGGCGCTGGTAAAGTAAAATGGGAAATTCCCATCGCGGGTCATTTCATCAATCCGCCGCCCAGTTGCACAGATGCACAGATGCAATTTTGTAATGCAACGATCTCCGACCAGCGATAGTGGCGTTGTTTCGCGTATGGCAAATCAGTGGCCCGATCTGAATAGCAAACAGCTCCCTAGTCAGGGCGCAATTGGCCGGCTAATTAGCCGTTAAGTGAGTGCACACAATAGCCCTTTTGCTGGTTGGCGCAACCCATTCATCATCTCACTTCCACGCCCGGAGATCCCAATTGTCCGATTAGTTATTCTTTGGAAACGGATTCATTCATTCCCATCGCGAACGATCCCGTGGTTCTGTGGTTCCATTGCCCCGATCCGACAGGGGTATGCCGTTAGCTAGTGGTTCTGCCAGGACTTAAGACACCCTTCCCAGACGCTAGTTTGCTACGCATCGAGTGTCAACGAACCTTGGCGGCGGCTAGTGCGCGTCAAGCCGGTCAGGAGGAATCCAAGACGAAGACCGTTAGCCAACCGGCTTTTCCCACCTCCCCCCACACACCGACGCTACCGGATGTGCGATGGCGCGTCATCTTTATCATCTGCGAGAGGAGGTTTCGGTGGTTCAGGGCATGGGAGGGAAATCAAACAATTGCCACAACCGTATTACCTGCGGTCTCGTTGGTGGTAAACTTGCCAACATTTGCAACACACACAAACAACAACCACAACAAAGAGAGATTCGCGTGGGACCGGTTTTCGTGCAAATAGTGTGCGGCCACTTAAAAGGGTGGTCCCATCGAGAGCGCCGTCGTAAAAGCGGGTTTCAGTGCTGTTTCGTACACATTCGGAATTGCACTTCCACAGCGATCAATCGCATTCCGACGAGATTTGGTGCATCTTGCATCGGTAGATGGCACAGCGGGAAAGCGCACAAACCTGTCTTTGATGTGAAGGAAAACTGAAGGACACCGAAGCGAGAGAAGTGGCGGGAAAATAAACTTTTACTTTTTTTTCTCCCAGACACGCCATCATTTGGGAAGAGTTTTGTCTGCAGACGAAAGTGTGATTCGATCGCAGGCATCAACTATCGCGCATGTTGAGCTGACTTAAGAAATATTTTTCATTAAAAAATTGCTTAAGCGATCACAGTAACGGATGCTGACTTTCTTCCATCTAAGCGTTAAGGGTGATCTTTGCCACCCCGAATGTGGGTATCGGGGACATGAATTATGTGGTTTCACTCCACAACTAAGGCTAACCCTTGGAAAGCACTCCATTAATGCATCAAATGCTCATTCATATTCGAGCATCGTACACCACGCGGTCGTAGTACCTACCGTGCTGTCGTAATTTCTTTCGAGGACCATCGTATTTTTTTTTTTTTTTTGGTAAAGGCTACAATTGTCCATCACATTAACAGCCTGAGGGTTGGGGTGTAGCGTTACACGACCATACCTTGACACCTTGTGCCGGGATGGTCTTTTCACCATAACCAACCAGACGGCCTCATTCTTGCCAACAAGCTGACATGCGGGCAATATCGTTATACGCGAGAGAAAGTTTCGTGCGAGTACAAACAGTTCGAGGTTGTAGCTTCGTGCCATCGCAAGACAAATGCCGGCTGTTTGTCACCAGTTTTGCATGCACCATTCTTTCTCTACTTCAACCCCGGACCCGGAATTGCATCACGCGTCGTTTACGTTGCATCGTTCATCTGGTATTGGGTTCGGGGCTAATCTAAGCTGTCAGCTGGTGCAGAAGCTTCCATCTACATCGAGCGATTGCGTCACCATCATGGCGTGCGATGCTCAGGGTTTCTAAGCTGAAAGAGCAAACTGCGGGGGACTTTTAGCACTGCTGACAAGCTCCTTGCGAAACACGGTTGCATTATCGACATGTCTACTCCGGTGTGTGTGAAGTACAGTGGATAAGAGTATCATCTGCACAGAGCTGTGGGCTGTGAGCTCATGCTGGACACTATGGAGTTGGAAGAGGATCGTAAAACTCCCCATTAACTGCAAAGAGTAAAGCGAGGAAATCGTTAAAACTATGCATGAACTTACACGAGCAGCAACAAACAGATCGTGTGGCCGCAAGTACACGAGTCAGTTGCGCAACCCGAAGAAAACATCACCAAGGGACATCTTCGAATCCCGCTTCATCCTCTTGGTCGCACCACACAACCGATCACATGATCGATTTAATGTTTTGATTAGTCACGCGAGTCATTCGCGTCTGGTGGAACGAATGGAACCGCATCTTGAAACCATCACAGCCTTGGATGCGAAGACTTGATATTATGTGCCGCACCATGCGCAGATTAAGATTGGTTCAATCGGATTGGCCACGATGCTTTGGCGACGAGACCTTCAATCGGTGGGGTTTGTGTAGGGTATATAATTCCGGTGGGCAAATGGATACCTCATTGCGGCTCGTTCATTCACTCGACCCGCCGGGGCACGATCCGGCGAAGTTCGTTACAGCTTTGCAATTAGTCATAATTGAGGCAATGACACTGGGCTGTTTGCCTAAATTACGGCAAACCGTCGCGGAAGGTAGTGTTTTGTAAGCACCGTCCAACGTTATTCAAATAGCCAAATGCCGGAACTAGAGACGTACTTGAGAAAACACAAGCCCAAGAAGAGGAGGACTGTTTTGTTTGCTCATTTCGAGCGGTACGCTGTTTGTTTGTTTGGTCGTACCGCTAAATCGTACAGAGATCGTGAAATGTTTGTTGAATCGTTGAATTCATCTTTGGCCGAACATTAGCGTGCTCAGGTATGCTCTTTCATTCTACGGTTTCCAATGTATGATGGGGTGCAACCGAATGGTAGCACAGCACCAAAACACGACTCAATCATAAACGATCATCATTCGCTCTTTGTCCACTCGATGACCACAGAGACCGTTGCGTTTTGTAATCAATTTCATCTGGTAAAAATACAACTCACAAACAACAATCAAACATTGTAATACAACCGTTCCGAATGGGTGTGGAATGAACTCATGGACACAGCCTGTACATCGGGAGATATGAGATCAGTGCTCCTCCTACTATTTCTCCACCTTCCCGGTGCGTTGTTCGGTTTTTCCGAGAATGCACGCTCCATGAAGGAAATGGGTTTGGTCGGCAGACACTGACAAGTGCACTCCTGCCAAACAATACCACCAGCAGCGGCCTTCATCAATGTGATGCGATCGAGGTCTGGGAATCGATCGTGTACGACACCTGTTTTTGGGTAACGGGTTCGTAAGCTTGGCGATGGCTTGTTATTGTCACACCAACTACCCAGAGCCAGTGTTCGATTTACGCTAACGTAGCGCAACTTTCTATCTGTTCTATCACTACAGCATCCACCATCATCATGTCTGTCTTGCGGACATTGGCACTGCTGGCCATCGGAGCCACCGTTGTGCTGGCTCAACGTCGTCTAGCCCTACCAGATCCTCGTAGCTGTGCAAACCGTAAGTATCCGGTTGCTGTGCAGTCCAAAGTCCAATGCTGACCGTTTCCCAATTCCGACAGGTGTACGGCATGCGACGTACCGTGACGCTCGTGGAGTAGCGCATTCTTACTTCTTCAGCTGGGAACACGCACCGACGCGCAGCTTGGAGGTCGACTGGCTGGATGCACGTAACATCTGCCGACGACACTGTATGGATGCCGTCTCGATGGAAACACCGCAGGAGAACGAATTCATCAAGCAGCGCATCGCCCGCGGTAATGTACGGTACATCTGGACCTCCGGACGCAAGTGTAACTTTGCCGGATGTGATCGTCCGGATCTGCAGCCACCGAACGAGAACGGTTGGTTCTGGTCCGGATCGGGCGTCAAGATTGGACCGACCACTCAGCGCAATACCGGCGACTGGAGCTACACCGGAGGATATGGCCAACAGCAACCGGACAATCGTGAAGCGGCTCAGGTAAGACATTCTCATTTGCGATGCCTCATGCAAAGTGACTTGAATTAATGCTCCTCTCTCGCTCGCACAGGGTAACGACGAATCTTGCCTTTCGATTCTGAACAACTTCTACAACGATGGATTGAAGTGGCACGACGTTGCCTGCCACCATCTCAAGCCATTCGTGTGCGAAGATTCAGATGAGCTGTTGAACTTTGTACGCTCCCGCAACCCGGGTATCCGTCTGTAAGGCGTCACCCGTCGCAGAAAACAATCTGTGTGCCTGTGCATGCAGTAACCGACAACACACGTTCATCATACGACTCACGACAACACCCAGTGACCCGCGGACGGACATCATTCGTTAGTGCAGTGTAGTGAGGCATGTAACTGCATTTTTAAATCGCTCAATATTGAGTCACACACCATTACTAATTCCTCCACCAACGGGAATCAGTTGATTGGTTTCGATCAATGGACCAGCCGGACAGGCGCACTGTCCCAGCAAACCAAGTAATGAGAAAGCTACTACTAATGTGCAACAAGCAAACCCTTCCAAATGGTCAGGGCCGCCGTCGAAGGCAGCTGGCCGAGATGGGGTTCATGTGTGTGCTGTTTTTTTTTATGTAGATCTGTTTTGTATTAACTCTGTTTAATTTCTATTTATTGTACTATAAGAAAGTCGTCAGCCGGTTTTTTAAACTATCGTACAGATCGCCAAGTGAAAGGAAACGCATAGGAAGAGCAAGAAGGAAAACATACAAAAGATGAATCGAGAAATCAGATAATTTAGATCGGCACTCAAAGTACACGTTTTGAAAGTTTAAAAATGTTGAACAATACGAAAAAATTGGAAAAAGACGTTGTTTTTAAATTTGTAAGTTTTTGTTTTCATTGGAACGAGAATAAAAAGTACGAAAATACTGCTGTAACGCTTTAGCTTTTCGAGGAGAATTTGCTTGGAATGTTGCGTCGTCAAGCTTCGTCTTAATGCCTGCGGAGTGGAATACTAGAGATAAATCAAGTCCACTTCTTACCTTGCTTGTTACTGATTCCAGGTCCTACTAGCAAGTTATGAAAGGTAAGTATTACCTTGAAGTTTCTCAACATAGCAACTCCCTACTAAATGCGCAACTATTAGCAACAAAGAAACGTGAGTTATGCATTTGGGTAAAACATTTTTCATGCGACAGTCCTGTGAATACGATCGCATCATATCACTGTACACAATATTAATGGTTCTAACAATCGCCTTCACTGCAGCTTAAGCTTGCCAAACATACAGAAAAGCTTGCCTTTAACTTGTAACTTTACGCATATTTAATTTACCATGCAAACGCAAGCTCTAGTGTCTTGTTAGGCAGCTAACAAAAAAATAAGGGGAAACAGCTATTAGCAGCGTTTACACTCTTTTTAATGACGTAACTAAATAGAACCTGCATTATAGTTTTGTTCTGATATCCGTTCCACTTCTAGTGAATCTAGTACCATGCAAACAACATTTAGCAAAAAAACGATTTCGGTTAGAAACCAAAAGATTCCTCTGTTTATTACGTAATGCAACATTTAAGCGTGAATATTAAAAATGAAGATATAACGTATGACTAACTGGTGTCCTTACACCAATTTGCTTGATCCTTGGCAAAGTCGGATTCATGTTAAATACTTGCATTTGAATCAATATTTTGCGTAACTTTGAAACAGCTAGATGATCACTTGCAAACAACAATTCCTTTTCCTGATATTCAATCGCAGATAAAGTTTTTTCGTGACTTAGTGTGAGAATTATCATCGTATAACTCGACTGAGATTTATTCATAACTGAACTTGTCTACTCCGGGTATTTAATCTCAGTTTTAACAGTTGCACCGAAACCGCTTCAGAACAATGCCGTCATTAGAACTGAGAAAACCTTAACTCCCGCTCCTGATCATGTATTACTTTCATAATAGCCGTTACAAATTAAGTGTGGTTAATTAAGTACAGCTATCAAGATTATTAAAAACTAAAATATTTTTAATTAGTCTGAATAGCGGGGATTTGTTACAAATGACGATCTATAGTTACGAGGCATAACCTGATCATGGCGACACCACTACTACCGAACAATGTGCAGCGAGGTGCATCAGCGAAGACGACACCTCTGTTGATGCACCAAGCAGCTATAATTGTAAAGTGTTATCCAGGAAGCAGGCTTTAGGTTTATGTTTAGTTTCATGCAAACTATTCCCTCTGTTCTTGCAAAGACGTTATTCAAAAGTGTGTTTCTTAAAATGGCCTTGTATTCTTTCTTAACTTTGTACGTCAATTTGTTGAGCTGAACGGAAAACGATCTAGATCAGAGTTTAGATAGGAGCCCTTCAAGTTTGCCCTCCAGACGCAGTTTTTCTTATTTTATAATAAATCTACTGTTACCAGAAGACAGTCTACATGAGCACAGTAACGATAATGGTAGTAG